>RCUC01089267.1:0-21965 GCA_003697995.1 Taxidea taxus jeffersonii
TGAGGCATGCGGGTGCTGCTTATTTCCTGGGTGTATATAAATACAAAGCTTGGTTATTACTGGAACCATCTAGAAGAGTGAAAATTGCCAGGAACCTGGGTTGCTTGGGGAACTGAATTTTCTGGTTGCTGCAGTTTCCGAGGAAGCTCCTCCAGATCTGCAGTGAGTCGCCACCCGTAGACTGAGGGATAGTTTCCCGCCTTCCAAAGCTTAGCTGATGAGTGACTGGGGAGTGGGACCCTGGGGCCCTTTGCTTATTAACATGACTTGGGTGTCTTCGTCATCTTCAGGCAGGTTCCAGCAGTGGCCCAGAGCACAGAGTGTGTGTCATCGATGAGATTGGGAAGATGGAGCTCTTCAGTCAGCCTTTCATCCAGGCTGTTCGCCAGACCCTGGCCACCCCAGGGACTGTCGTCCTGGGCACGATCCCAATACCAAAGGGAAAACCGCTGGCCCTCGTGGAAGAGATCAGAAACAGAAACGACGTTCAGGTGTTCAGTGTGAGTACAACTGGTCCCCTGTGCCTATAAAAATGGAGCAGGTGACCCCAGACATAGGGTGGCTTTGAAATGTACCTTTGCTTTGAATTATCATTTCCCCCCCTCGGAGGCTAGATCCAGGTGAGTCTGATTTTCTAGGAATATACAGAACTTACATTTTGCCTGTCCTCAATGAAAACACACTTCCCTGTGGCCCCAGCGTGAAACACAGCCTCCAACTGCTAGAGAGTAGCACCGTGCAGTAGGATGGTCAGTGAGGGTGGAAATGCCCTATTTGCACTGGGCGGTAACCATCACCCACCTGTGACTTCTTATGCTTAAATGAAAAATGCATTTCTTCAGTCACTCTGCCTGCGTGGACGCGCCGCTGCAGAATGCATCAGGCCAGGTGACAGAGGCAGAGAAGTTGCGCGGGCCTCACCTGCAGGTCCCGGGGGGGCCCACAAAGCTGTAGGCCTGCCCTGACCTCACAATGGCGCCCCGGGCCTGGGCCCAGCGCTGTGTTTTCACAAGCCCTCGCACAGTTGTCGGGTGCCCGTTGGGGGTGGGGGTATGTGCAGTGGAGCACATGTGAGTGAGGGCCGGCCCCGTCATGCCAGCCAGTGGCCGTGACCGAGCCAGCGCCTGGGCCTCTGATAGCACTGCTGGCACTTGGCCCACCGTACATGATGTCCTTTCCCCTTTCTCTCTCTGGGTCCTTCTTAGCTCGTTGTCTTGTCCTGCGCCCCTTCATCTGTGTCAGGGAGGGAGCCACGTTCCCGCTGAGCTCTGCCTGTCCCCGCACCCCGCCGCCGGTGTAAAGGCTCACAGGCCCACAAGAGCCTCGTGAGCACATCGGGCTGGCCGGGCGCCTCCACCCGGGCGTGGAGAGTGAGTGCCAGCCGCCCGGTACCATGAGCACCTTACGTCACTGGCTAAAATGCCACCACTGTGGCTCGCCCGTCCTGTGGGACGTCCTCATGTCATCACCATCATATCCTGGGATGCTCTTGCAGCAGTAAACCAATGTTAGGGTTCGAGCAGCTGGACTTGGAAAACTTCGTGCCTGCCTGCCTTTGTTTAGTCAGTAGGAACTGAGCAGCGCCATGTGCTAAGTGGTGATGCTGGCAGGGAAAGACCAGGTCGGTGCCCTCCGGAGCACTCGGTCTAGCAGGGGCTCGGCCCACCAGTGTCAGCCAGTCGGCCGCAGCACGTATGGACAAGGGCAAAGAAAACAACTCCTAGGGCAATGTGGCCCTTGGGCTAGAGGCCTTTGGGAAGGGAGGTGCTGACCCCGCAGGGAGCTGCCCGAGGTGCTGAGAACCCTGCAAGGCCACGTGCTCAGTGACGTCTTCGAAGTCTGGGGGGCCCTTGTCTTCAGAGTTTCATGTTGCTCTCGCCATCTCTTTACATGGCCTCCGGGTTAGAGTTTTTGGTTGTGATTCTAGAGTTTCTGTGGAAGTAGAGGCAGTGAATTGTGAGAGAGGAGGAAAAGACCATTCCTCTTCGGGCCCCTGGCTTCCAGGCTGGAGGGTGGGCGTTGCTACCCTTCAACTCAGGAGACTCACTGTCCCTGCAAACCAGTGTCATATCCAAGTCCTAGAGGGGCTGAGGGGCCGCGGCTGTTATGTCCAGGAAAAAACGATGTATCTTAAGATAAAACCACATTTTCTTCTAGGACTGGAAATTGTTCTCCAGGAAAGGTAATCATTGCTCCTAATGATGTGTAAATAAAGTGATTAGCTTCGGGTTAATTACATAAGAGATAGGGGCTCACATACCCCATCGTTCTTGTCTGTCTTGTGTTCCTTTCGGGCTTGTGTGGGCTTTCTCTTCCCTTTTTACAAATGAAGAATCTCATTCTCCTTATCTGCAAGTCCAGGGGTTGGATTACTCTTTCCTGGTCCTGTCCCTTTCTCATATGCAAGAAAGTTCTCTGAACCTTGTCTGAGAGCAGCCCGTGCACCCAGCACTTTGGCCAAGGCACCACAGAAGCATGTTCCCTTCCCTCGAGAGACGTAGGTGATGTGACCTCAACATTCGGAAGCAGAGAAGGGAGAGAACTCTGTGGGGAGAGGTGGGCATGGCTCGTGGGTGGGTTTTGAAGGAGGAAGAGGAGAAAAGAAGGAAGAACATTGCGGGTGAGGAGGTAAGAGCTGTAGAGTGGGGAGGGCCGCCTCCCCTTGATGACAACCAAACATGTTAGGACATGGTTGTGCAACTGAACTCACGACGGAAGGCCTTCCACTGAGTTACTCCTGTTACCTAGACTTACTGATCGCATCGGTAAATAGCACTGCTTTTCAGAAAAACCCCTGTGAACGCTTCCTATTCCAGATAAGGTGGAATAGATACACTTTTCCCTATCCCTCCTCTCAAGTGTAGCTGAAAACCTTGGACATTACATATAAAGCAAACATCAGGAGACCTGGAGGCTTGAAAGAAGAAGGCACACTGTCTGCGAAGCTCAGCCAGAGGACAAGACAGCAGACACAACTGAACATCGCCTGTCCTACCAGGAGTGAGGACAGGCAGCTGGAATGGAGCAGACATCAACATGTGCCGACAGCAAGGGGACAGAGATGTTGGGATTACAGGGCAGAGACCCTGAAACAGCCATGACGAAAGTGCTTCAGTAATCCGTTAACAAACGTGCTGGAAACAAGTGAAAAATAGAAAGTCTCAGTTTTTAGCAAAGTTATAGAAGACATAAGAATCAAAGAAAAACTAGAACTGTAACATACAGTTACTGAATGAGAAAGTCTCTGGAAGGACTCCTCAGGAGAATGGAGATGAACAGAGGGAAGATTCAGTAAAGTTGAAGGTAGAGCAATAGAAATTGCCTGACAAAGAGCAGACTTTGGGGAAACCCCTCTCCCCCCCACACACAAAAAGAGCCCCAGGGACTTGTGGTACTATGATAAAAGAATTGACATTCATGGCATTGGAGAATGGTCTTGGTAATTTAGGATCTTCTGTTATCATGGTGCGGGTATGGGTATTGACAGTCGCATTCCTGAAAATGTTTCTCTTTCGGAAGTTTGGTTAATTTTGTTTCTCATGTCTTGCAGAGTTTACCGGTCTCTAAGTGGGGCACTGAAAAATGTTTTCAGTTTATTTCACATTCGCTTGTCTGAGCGTAATTATGTGAATGCTGTAGAGACAAGACAGAAAGCCCTTCATGGATCAAGATTACTAGAAAGAGCTGAGTGCACTGTTTCCCTGGTTCTGTAGCAACATGAAGAAAATAACCCTGCTGGCCCCTTCCTACCATGAGCACGCGCAGACATGTGAAAACGTGCACGTGCATATACACACACGAGTTCTTTTGTCGTGGTGGCATTTAGAAAGCTCATCTCATTTGATTTCCTTTGAAATATCTGCTTGCTGGAAATGCTGGCGAACATTATCTGCTTAGGGCCTAGAAGGGACGGTTGGAGCCTGGAGCTTTGAGTTAGAAGCCACTGTGGGCACCAAGCACTGAGTACCTGGACTGAGGTGCTATGCTTGGTCCAGTAGATCACCAGGGCACATAGACCTCACAGTACTTGCCAAGGTAGATCTGCAATCTATGTTTTTTTTTTTTTTTAATATTTTATTTATTCATTTGACAGAGAGATCACAAGTAGGCAGAGAGGCATGCAGAGACAGAGAGAGGGGGAAGCAGGCTCCCTGCCGAGCAGAGAGCCCGATGTGGGGCTCGATCCCAGGACCTTGGGATCATGACCCGAGCCGAAGGCAGAGGCCTTAAACCACTGAGCCACCCAGGTGCCCCTGCAATCTATGTTTTATCAATGAGAGGCTGCACAGTGTGTCCAGGGTCGTCGGCTAGGAAGTGGCACAGCTGGGATTCAAACTTCCATCTGTCCATCTCCAAGGCCTGTGCACTGGCACAACACAACCCTTCAGTGATAGGGATGATTCAGATGATTTTGCTAAAAATATCTCAGATTGCTAGAAATTATTTGGATTTTCTACTTTATAAAATTTTACTACAACTAAAATCTCTTCCACTGTGAATTCAGAGCCCTTGATACTTTTTTTTCCCATAAAGCAGTTTTTATGCTTGTAATTTTTATTTGTGGATTGCAAGATCACAAGAGTAGCAGTAACTAGGTCCTAATTTCCTTCCAGTTTGGGCATTCGTAGACCTCTGCTTGCTCATTCCTGCCATGGGTATTTTCATCAAGCCAGGCATAAAGCATTTTTATCTCACCAGAAATTCGATGCTGTCCTCTGGGCCTGTGGACTTCTGTAGATAACAGGAGTGAGAAAGGGTCTGTTAAGCTCTGCTTAACTGTTTGTGGACACTGACAAGCAAGTGAATCCTAAAATGCGTGTGGACTTGCAAAGGACCCACCTGAAGCAATCTTGGAAAAGAACACTGTTGGGAGACTCGTATTCTAACTTCAGAACTTCCTGCAGAGCTACAGTGATCGTGATAGTATAGGACTGGCCGAAGGCTAGACACACAGATGCATGAAAGTCCAGAAATAAATCCTTACATTTAAGATCGGTTCATTTTCAACAGGACAACTTAATGAGGAAAGAATTGCTTTTTAGTATATGTGCTGCTGAAGCGAGCACAAGAATTGCTTTTTAATAAATGTTTCCAGGAGACTGGATATCCACATGCAAAGGAGGGAAGTTGGTTCCTTACATCGTATGCCAGAATTAACTCAAAGTAGATCCTAGGCCTGAACTTAAGAGCTAAACTCTACAGCTCCTTTTTTTTTTTTTTAATTTATTTATTTGAGAGAGAGTGCATGCAGGGAGGGACAGAGGGAGAGAAGCAGACTCTGCTAAACTCTATGGCTCATAGAAGAAAATACAGAAGTAAATCTTTGTAAACTCGGTCAGGCAAAGTCTTACTTGACACAACACGAAAGTAATTCTTAGTTTGGAAATTTTAACCTTCGTGGAAAAAACAGAGCTAGAGGGACTGGATTCAGGAACCCACTTATTTTTAGGTTCAATAAAATAAAGACAGCATGAAACAGGCTAGTAATAACTTTTGATATGTGTTAACTTACAATGAGTGTTGTCAAATTTCTTTCCGTAATCCTGTGCTTATTAGGAATTTGTCAAGGTCCTTCCCACAGTTTCAAGGAAAATAGGTGGTTTTGTTTTGCTTTCTTGCATGTTGTATATAGGCACCTAGGGGCATTTTTTTTCCTGCGTATGCCTGTGTCCAGAGAATCACAGCTTCCCTGATGTCCTGGTGCCCAGGTTGTTGACTGGGAACTCTCAGGCCCTCCCGTCGTCCCTACAGGCAGCACAGAGCAACTTGGTTGCTTGAGATGGTCAGGGTCTTCATAATCTGTCTTTTACCATTCAGCTGTATTTCAGAGGTATATTCAGATATTTTCAGAGATCAGTTCAGCTTAGATTTTAATAAACACTTATTGAGCTACCACCCACCGCCCCCGTGTGCCAGACACAAGATGAATGAGATGCCCCGGTCCCCATGGAAGTCAGGGTCTATGTGTCACCAAGTCACTGAGGGCCACCGTGCTGGGCAAGGGCCCAGCTTTCCCTGGGCTTCCCATCTTCCTCTGGAGGCCACAGTGCGGAGGGGAGGGCAGACCAGCTTCCTTCCCTGTTCTCTTCCACGCCCAGTGCCCTCTCCTGGCCAGCCTCTTGGGAGGGACTTTCTGCAGAACCAGATCCTGGTGGTTGACTACAAGATGGGCTGTGCATGCAGAGAAGGGCCCCGGCAGGCCAGGTGGTGCTCTACTCGCTCTCGCGTTCGAGAGCTTGGCTTCCGAGTACAAGGCGCGTCGTAACTAAACACCGTCCACAGTTTCAAGTACACCACTAACTGCGTAATTCTCGGAAATCATTTTAGAGAAATGAAAGGCGGTGGGGGGGAGTTTTAATGTAGTTTTGCATTCATTAATTGTTAACATGAAAACATTCTCCAAATGTATCTTTCTCGGTTGTTATTTTTTCTGTGGAACCAAGACTTGGAGAGCATCCCTACGTATGGGACACCCCGCCGCTGCCCGGCGCTCTCAGCTCCCAGTGGCGGGCAGGGGCATGTCTCACCCGCAGGCAGGGTCCTGAGACCGGTTGCCTGCCGCCTGACGGTCACGTGCCGATGGAGAGGACAGGGCACTTCCCGGGAGCACGGGATTCCCTGCGTGGCATGTGAGTGCTCCTTGGGGCTCCTTTTGATGACCTCTGCAGCCCCACGTCTCCTTCGTAAATGTTACTGGAGGAAGTGAGGAGCTGCTGAGAAGGGAAGTGACCTCAGATGCCCCTCACCTGGAGTCCTCCCTCTGAGGCACACAGTAAACTCCAGACCCTGCGGGCCGAGCCTGGTGTCATGCTGAGGTCGGGGCACAGGAAAGGGACCTAGTGGCCCATCTGCTCTCTACTCTGCTGCTGAAGCCGCGAGCCCCGTGACAACCCTGCTGAGCTCCCATCGCTGACGCTCACCTGCCTCCCGCTTTCCTCCCTTCACGTCAGTGCACTTCCTTGAATGTAAACAGCAGAAACGGACTTTGGCTAATATGAGCAAACACAGCAACAAAGCCTTGCCGGGCCGTGCAGTGCTTTCTCGTCAAGCTGGACACAAAGTTGATGGTCCTCATTTCAGTGAGACCAGAGCTGCCAGGGAGTGACAGGGTGAGGACAGGTGCACCCCATCCTTGGAAGGCTGGGGGGCGGCCCCAGCTGTAGGCTGCTGAGCTCACTCCTTTCAGGAGTCGGGTGCTCGGGGTCTCCAGGGCCCAGCCCGTACTTGGGGACGGTGAGCTAGTTTCTTAGACTGCCTCCCTGGGAGAAGTCAACACTCTTAGAGGAGGGCGAGTGGATGTGGGGGAACCATGGGGATCAAGCCCCTTTGCCTCTCCCCATCGGACATTCATCCAGCACCTGCCCTGTGCTGGGCAGGCAGGCACACAGTGGTGGCTGTGCCATCTGCAGCAGGCAGGCCCATCTTCCCTCTCAGGGTCCGCCAGTACTGACACCTGGCTTCGCAGATGCATTCACTCGTCTTCATATAGTTCTTTGCTTGGGTCCTTCTTTGTCTGGGTGACCTTCAAGCATAGCCGGCATGGAAGCCTTTCATCACCCCGCCTGCCCTGGCTCTCCTACGCCTCTGCAGACCTTCTGTCCTGGACCCTTGACTGTCGGTGTTCTCACTGGCCTTGTCTGTCCTGCTCTTCTGCTCTTCAGGCTCCTTATGGAGTCCTCCCTCTATCCCTGGCACCTTGCTTAGTTTCTGGTTGACGCCCCATCAGTGTTAAGTGGGTGAATGTTGGGGGGGTGCCCATCAGGAAGGCCATGGTGATGGCAGTAGTGATGGCCCTGCCCTTACTTGGGGAGCCGCCCCCCATCTAAAGCTCCAGGTGGTGTCTGAACGCTTTCCTTGTACTTGTTGGGACTGCACTAGTGAAGAGAAGTAAAAACAGATCATGGGGTAGAGCTCGAATAGGCCCTTGGCTACTTTGCGTAAGGGTGGGAACTACAGAGAATGCTCCCAGAGTCCAGACACTGGGTTCGGGTGTGTACTGCGCCCCCAGCAACCTCTGAGATCTCGGGTTGTCCCCGCGCTTCCCGGGCCTAGCTTCCCCTTCCTTCAGATGTGGAGTTGACCCGTGTCAGAGGCGCTTCACCTCACTCAGTTTTTCTAAGTTTGTGGAGAGATAAGATCACTGGCCTTTCGGCCTTCTGTGAATTCGGGGTGTGACTTATGGCCGCGGTGCGGCTGCTCTCGGTGGGCCCCTCGTAGGCGGCTTTCCTGGCTTCACTCAGGCACTTCCTTCTGTTCAGGTCTGGTCACACAGGGGCCATGTCCCCTTTGCATTTCCATTGTCCTTCCCAGAGCCCCACGCAGGGGCTTGTGAAAAGCACCCAACCTGCTTCCATGCTCTGATCTGTCCCTTTGCAGAAGCTGGGGCTGGGGTTCCAGCAGACCTGTCCTGTCTGCAGAGCGCCCTCGAGCTGGGCTTCCGCCCTCTGTCCTGAAACTTGCCGCACCCTCTCTGCGATCTTTGGGCTCTTCCCGGAGTATATGGTCTAGCAGAGGACTGAGGAAAAGGAAAGTACTCTGAAGCCTGCTCTCTTGCTTCTTCCCACAGGTCACCAAGGAAAACAGAAACCATCTTTTGCCGGATATTGTGACATGTGTGCAGAGCGGCGGGAAGTGAAGATGGTTCACTGTGTGCTTGAAGGAATGTGCTGGTTCCCATGGAGCCTGATCCATGCTCCGCCTGTCAGAGATTTACGCCTTCAGGATTACCAAACCTTATGGGCTTTTCCAGAGAAAGCCCAACAGCTGTTTTCCATAAAATGTTTAAAAGCTCACATTAGCCTGAATGCTGGATTGGTGCGACGAGGTGAGCCGTCCCCTGTGGCTTATTTATACTGAGAGGTTTCTGTTTATTTTCTTGTGTAGTTGTGCGTACGATTTTGGTAAATTATGAAATGAGAAATGGTTTTCGGAGTATTAGATGGAACTTGCCCGCATTGAAGTTTGTAAGTGTGTTCCGGGGGAGGGGGAGAAGGGAGTTGGCTACCTAATCATTTTTGCACGTTGTGAAAATTAACCCCCTCTCCAGGTGCAGCTTCGGCTCCCAGGCATAGGAGTTAGTTGGTTTTTTAAAAATGGTTACTTCTGAGAAAAGCCATTTTGGGCCCTCCCACGCATCTCATTGTTCATGTGATTGCTTATTGCTTAATAAAAAGAAACAAAATGCGGTGTTTGCAAACGGGAGTCCTGTGTGGGAGGGGCACGGTGTCCTCCGAGATGCTGAGAGCTGCAGTGCTCCATGGGCTCAGGCCTGTGGGTTCCGGTCAGAGCCCCCACTCTGGACACATCAACTTAGACGTGGCCTTAAACTCTTCTGTGCCTCGTTTCCCTTCAGAAAAAGGGGGAGATGAGTGTCGTCAAAGGAAGGCAGTGCCACCGCATGGGAGGACTCCGTCATTAGTCATCTGTGGGATCCCCTGGAGAGGGCCCAGTGTCTCTACAGCAAGAGTCGTGGGGAAAGCTCAGGCTCAGCCCACAGCAGGGCAGCTGCAGAAACGCCAGAGTTCAGGAGGGGTAGGACTTGCCTTCCGAGTGGCTGGTGGCACTGCAGTGATAAACTGCACATTGCTTTTAGGTCCTTTTGGGTGAAGATCTATGAACTTCCAGGATATTTTAGCAGCTAGCCTTAGCTCCAAATCCAGCAGGCGTTCATGCCAGGTGTGTCTCCGTCTGCACCGAGGCCCCATCTGGCCATGTGGAGCCTAGACTTGGGTGTCCTGTGAGCCGCGCGCTGGGCACACTGTGCCGGGAGCACTTGCATCTCTGACCCAAGATGGCGGTCAGGAGTCCATGGGGGGCTCTTTGGTCAGGGTTCCTTCCTCAGTGCTTTCCCCTAAGGGAGCCTCCTGAAGCTTGGTGTGGATTTGTTAAACCCTTGAGGGCTCACATGTGAAGGGCCTTCTAGACTGTGAACTCATCTCATATGAAGGGTGCCTTGTCCAGTGTGGGGAAGAGAGCACCCCTGTCCCACTGCCTATGCCCGGTTGGGTTGTTCAGGGAGTCCAAGCTCCTGCTGACAGGCTAATGTGACTTCTGCCAGGCTCTCTGGGACAGCAGGAGCACTGCACGCAGGTGTGGTCTGGCAGCCGGCCTCTGGACCGGACCTACTCTGATCCAACCTAGATGGTGTTGAGGAGCCCTCCTTGGCCTCAGGTGACCTGAGAAAGGGGACAGGCTGGGGAAGCGTCACCTGTGTGTCCCTGAAGACAGAGCCAGCAGGGAGCCCATCAGATGGAGGCTTTCTTGGCCTCCAGGGGTGCTGGCTCGTCAGAGCTGTCCCCATGCTGAACAGACTTGGGGCTGCCCCCAACATGCAGGTGGGACAGGGAGATTCTGCATACTCTCTTTAATGGTAAAGAAACGTGCTTTTCGTGACGGATGGCGCGTTTGAGCCAAGTTCCGGTGGCTCCAAAGCCCATGCTCCCTTTGTTCCTCCCCGTGTTGGTGCTTTCTGTCCTTCCTGTGCATCCCGTGCCCCGATCTCAGCGTTGAGGTGTGGCTGCACTCAACCGCAGCAGCCGCCAGCTGGAGGACCACGGGGTGGTCTCTGGGGCAGTCCTTGAATAACCACTGTATGCCTCTGTCAGACGGAATGCTCAGGGGCGTGTGTGAAATCCCAGTGCTGTCCCTGTCTTCTAAGAAAGGAAGCCTAATAGGGGATACTGTTATGGTCTGAGTTTTGTGTCCCCCACAAATTCGTGTTGCGGTTCGACGCCCGGTGTGATGGTGTTAGGTGGGCCTTTGGGAGGGGCTGCGGTCCCCAGAGAGCTCTCAGGAAGGGAATTAATGCCCTTATGAAAGACCCAGACGACCCTCTCCCTTCAGCCCTGGAGGTCACGGCGAGAAGATGGCCGTCTGTGAACCCGGGAGCGCGCCCTCACCGGACGGATCTGCTGGCGTGTTCACCTCGGACGTCCCAGCCTCCAGAACCGCGAGCGGCGCGTGCTGCTCAAGCCCCCCTCTTCCGTGCGGAACAGCACGGGGGCACTGATGCGCGCGATGCGCCCGCACGCGCGGCCAGCGGAGAAGGCTGAAGGGGGCGGGGCAGCCGGGGCCGCTTCCGGCTGGCTTGGGCCCCGCCCTGTGGGGGCCGCTCTCGGAGCACGCGCCGGTCCGAGAGGGGTGCGGGGGGCCCGGGCCGGCGCCCGCAGTGCGCGTGTGTTCCCGAGCTTGAAATGCCTGCTCTCCCGGTGGGCCCCGGCACCTAACAGACACTTGGTCTGAGGCAGGATGAGAAGGAAGAACTCGCTTCAGAACGCACGGGATGGACGCGTGTGCCGTGGTGTGTCCGACCGAAGCTGGGGTAACGCGGCTGCAGGGGCCGGCGCAGAAGCGGTCTGGGAACCGGTTGACGAACTCCTCCTCCTCCCTCCTCCCCGCCCCCGGAGCAGACGGTTCCGCCAGCTACGCACCACGTACATTTAAAAATGATTCTTGTTACCTCTGAATAAGCTCGCGGGCAGGGATGGACAAGTTTTCAAAGGCACAGGCTGTCCCCTGGCGGTCAGGCCTGACAGACCCGGCTCAGCCTGCTCCCAGCCTTCCGGTCAGGCGCAGGGCCGGAGGGCGATGGAGGCCCAGGAAACGAAGAACAGGCCTGGCTCCCGTCTGTGTCGGAGTGCATGAAGGGGCTGTCTGGGAAGATCGGCCATGCGTACACACGTGCAGGCGTGCTGCTGGCAGGTGCCACGTCCCTGGAGCATAATGATTTGAACAAAACCCCGAGGCGGTGGAGGGGACCAAGGGGCTCGGTAGACAGGGGTCTGCGGATCGCCCACTTGACGGCCAAGGAGAAGCTGGAGCATAATGTGATTTTAGAAAAGTACTTGCCAGACAGATGGTCTCAACGCACAGTGCAAAATTTAGAATCAATAATGCCAGATTAGCCCCATGAGTTATATAAAACCAAGCACTACAGTTTTTAGATCATTTTTAGAGGAGAAACAATTTCGTTCAGTGTCCAAATGCAAAAAATAACCCCGTCCTTGTATGCCGACTGCACATTGCAGGAGCCCCAGCTTGAGGTGTCACCTTAGGAGCATTTCCTTTAAGTGCAGGCGAATCCAGTCTTTTGCAAGGAATACCGTGATGATGAACACCCGGCCAAAGATCAGGTTAATGAGCGTGTGTGTGCATGTGTGTGTGTGTGTTGTGGTGCCTGCGTGGCTCAGTCGGTTAAATGTCCGACTCTTGGCTTCAAGTGGGGTCATGATCTTGTGGTCGTGGGAGGGAGCCCTGAGTTGGACTCCTCGCTCAGCATGAGTCAGCTGCAGATTCTCTCCCTTCCCCACCACGTGCGCATGCGCCCCTTATACCACTGTTCCAACTGTCAGGAGATCCACATTCTGTGACACACAGTGGCTTTCTGGGGTTCTTACTTCCAGATGCCCACGGGGGTGGTTGGCCCACAAGAGGCTGACTTAATTCAAGGAGATGCCCTCTGTGGAGAGGCCATGCCCACAGCTCAGGGCCAGCCATTTAGTCCTTAGGGCTTGGCTGTAAGGTTGCCCAAGAGGATTTCAGGGGCTGCCAGCCAAGTTTGGTTTGGCTGACTTCGAGAAGTGCAGTGAGGTGCTAGCAGCCTCACCTTGGAGACACCTGCATTTCAGTTGGTAACCAGCTTTGCATCTCTGGGGCTGGCTGGTTTGAGAATAACGCACAATGTCTCTGATTACACAGACACCTATTATTACTAATTGGCAATACTTATTTTGGGGAAAAAAAATACCATCTGCTCCCAGGGGGGAAGAAATTATCTGCCATGCCCTCCCCTAGTCCCCACACTTCAAATCATAGATACCTTGAAGAAAGTTGTGGGACTATATCCAAAATGACTATTTCTAACTTATTACCCTTCCAGAAGGGATGGTTCACCAAGTCAGTGATGTTATTCTTCATAGACTGTGTTTCAGGACCCCTTCACCCCCCCATGCATCCACAAGGAGTCGGGTTTCTGCTTTCCCCAGTGACAGGTTTCACTCGGGGAAGGTCCCAGAATTTGCCCAAACACCATTCTCCCAGTAAGGCATGCAGCAGAGCTCACAACCAGACACAGGAGTAACTGTAAACATTTTAATTCCAAAAACACAGGTGTGTGCGAATGTTCTGTGACATGGGAAGGATGGCTTGGTGGAAAACAAGCGAACATTCCTGCGAGTGGACAGGTGCGCCGGGCAGCACGGGCCCGGCTCGAGGGAAACAGCGTGAGTGCGGTCGAGCGTCCTGTGAGTCCGAACGGCTTTCCGTGCTCCCGCAGGACTCGGTGTCTGCACTCGGGTCACCAGTATCGCTGGGTCTTGCGCGGGATACTTTAGACATGACTGCATGCACTACCACGCTTCAGTAAAGCTGGTTAGTACTTAACATCTGCGTAAACATGGTCGGAAAGGTGAGGTTTTCTCTATGCAGAGATGGAGCCCTACCGCATCCGACTGGCACCTGGCAGGACGCATGCTGCTGTCTGTTTCTCGAATGTGGTTAATGGGAATGTATGAAACGCCCGTTGGTTCACATGCAGCTGTCGTATGTTCTGCAGGGCAGGAAAGGGACAGGCACTCTACGTAGCCTAGCTGTTTTCTTCGGAGATTACATGGCTGTTGTTAGAATGTTCAAAGTCTGAGAGTTGTGCGTGCCCCGCCCGAGAGCTCCGGGGCGGCTTGGAGCAGCGTCGGTGGTGGTGGTGGGGGTGTTGGTACGGGGAGGAAGGTGTGTGCTGTCAAGTGTTTTATCATCATGGGAGATTTCCTGCGCAAACCTGAGGTACAGTCGCTCTGCTTTCTAGAGCAGCGCTCATGACTGCAGAGCCGGGTCCCCCGGCCAGCCCCGTCCCTACTGCTCATCAGAAGCGCTCTGCTGGGAGGCCGTGTCGTCCAGGCCCATGTCCTCCTGGCTGGCTCTCCTGCACAGCAGCCCCCCGTTCTCTGCCATGGCCCCAGCCGGATGGCGGTCGTGATGCTGCCCCTGCTCGGTGGTGGCCTCGGTGGCTTCACACGGCTCAGAGAAGTGCTGGAGAGAAAGGAGAGGCAGCAGACGTGTAAGGGCGCTTCTGACCACTGCCCACTGCCGCAGGGGCTGACCTACCCCGCCAGTGGGGCGGGGGGACTGAGGGCAGGGGTGGGGGCCCGAGGGGCTGGCCTCCACTGAAAGGAAGGAAGCCATGGGTCTGCCATGCCTGGGTGGGTTGGGGTCTCTGAACATGGGGAATTTTCCTCTGGTGATGTGGACGTGCTGGGCACATGGGCCCTCGGGTAAGAGGTGTGTCTGGGCGTCCTGGGTTCCAGCAGCTTGGTGCCCAAACAGTAATGCCAGTGCCCAGCGTGCCAGGGACCCTATTGTCCTGCAGGAAAGAGGGAGCGAGAACTTGCCAGAATCCCAGAAGCACACCCACAGACAGTATCCTAAATGGATTGGGCGGGTAGCAGAAAAGTGTGATTTTGTAGGTTTTTTCTAGGGAAATGTAATCACAAAGGGAAATTTGTTTAAATGTGTCATTACCTAACTAAACCTAAAGCTCCTAAAGTCAGCAGCCTGCTTGCCCTTGGCCCCTGCCTGTGAGCCTCCACCGTGGGTGTGGCCCCATCATCCACATCCACTTAACCAACCTTGAACCGAAGCCGGGAAGGCGGTGACCCTTGTGCTCTGTAAAGAGTGTGAGTCTCTGGCCAGAGAAGGTGTGAGCACGCAGAAGGGGCACATGAGACCTCCAGTGTGACACCCGTGTCTGCCCCGGGGCCTCCTGTTCTCTCTCCTGACCGCAGAATGGAAGGGAAGTGCTGGGGCTCTATTTCCTTCCTCCCCGCTCCTGCCCAACAAAGCTCCTGTGGGCTGACCTCACCTGGTGTGGACTCTGCACAAGTACCCGTGTAGTTAGGGGAGTCCCTCAACCTCTCTTTTTCTGATGTTTGCATACGTGTAGGTGGAAGGCCCCCTCGGCAGCTGGTAAATGAAATCCGGCATTTGGAATCAGTGGGAGTCTAACTCCAGTGTTGGCGTGAGTCCTCTCCCTCAGGCCCGAGTGATGTGAAAAAAGAGGCTAAAGTAGGACACGCTGCACTGTGGATGCAGGGAGCACATTCCCGCTCCCCTCCCCGGTTCAGGGCTCAGGATAACGGGTCTGATGAGCGCTGGCTTCGGGCCCCCTCCAGTGCTGCCCGCCGTGACCTTATCACCTACAGGATGTGTGCTGTGGGTCTTGTCTGCCTCTGAGCACAGCCAGAACACCTCCTGGCTAGCACTACCTGGCACTGTCACTCTGGGAACCCCGTGGATGAGGTGATGGGAGTCTACAGGCAGCTGGATGGGGGGCATCAGGCCAGGAGCCCACACGCCTGCCCTGGCCCACGGGCCGAACCCCTTACCCGTGTGGCCTGGCTGGCGGCCCTGGCCGAGGGGCCCACGACGATGTTAACGCTGCTGGATGACTGGGTGTCGCTGGTGTTGCCCCCTTCCGCAGCAGAGAGTCCAGAAATGACCAGGGCACTCGAGAAGCTTCTCTTGCCGAACAGGAAGCTCAGGGTAGAGCTGGTGGAGGAGCCCAGGCTGGACCGGATTAGTGCCTCAGCCCGCTCTCGGACGCTCAGGTGGCCCATGGTGGTGATGGGTGGAGGCTGTGAGTGCAGGGACGCGGCCGAGGTGTGTAGGGAGAGCCGGCTGCCCGAGAGCCTCTGGGCCAGCTCATGGACCGACGTGGATGTCTGCAGGAAGGCCTGGTGGCTTTCTAGGATCGGGCCAGATGAGCTCAGCGTGGCTGGCCTTTGGCTTAAGGCTGCATGGGCCTGGACAGACTGACTCCTGCCTTTCCTCCTGCCTTTAAAGGAAAGCACAACAGGTTGCCAGAGCACAGGGTCTTACCTGTGTTAAGGTCCATGTGGCGAGGCAACAGCCTGGACCCCACGCACCCAGGTTGGTCCACCATTGTCAAGGCCCAGATGATCCCATGAGGGCCCCTGAGAATGAAAGGACTTGGTCGCAGGGCACCCGGCAGCGCAAGGGCGCGTGGGAAGTGCCCTTCCCACAGGGAGCCCAGACCCTGGACCCTGTATGCATGCGATCGGCAGTATAAAGGGAAAACACACAGGCTCTTACCATTTTCTAGTCACCTTAAAAAGGTAAGAGGGGATGGGCTGAGCCACATGCCAGTTGAACCTTTGTTTTCTGCCAAAGTTTTTCCTTAACATCAGGATCTTAAAGTAAGAAACCCTCACACAGGCCCTTCACAGACTGTGACTGGCCACACTCAGGCCTGTGCCAACACAGGCCCCAGCCCCCTTGTGCTGGCCACCACTCCCCGCAGGGCCCCTCCTGTCCCCAGCCCGTGCCCAGGCTTGTCGAGACAGAAGGGTTTGGGCTGCCCCAAGGACTTGGTCCTGCCCATGTCTCGGGGAGAAGGAGCCTACCCAAGCAGCTTTACAGAGAAGCAGAAGGAGGAAAGCATGTGCTCACTAGAACACTCGACCACATAACTTAAGCATCCGGAATCACTGGGCTCTAATGTCCAGCTGTTACTTTGAAGGGAGCGGTCAGTGAGGTCACAGTTCTACCAGCTGCCTTATCCACACGTCTCCCGAAGCTTCTGCAGTTAGGCAGTCAATGGATAAGAACAGAAGTGGTGACCCCTGAGGACCGTCCCATGCATTTTCTCACGTTCAACCTCACCCCATATGACTGATTGTGCACCTGGTGATTCCAATATACTTACGTGTGTCTAGAGGAGGTCCCGAAAAGTGACCTCCAAGCGGCTCACATGGAAATTAGTGTGGTGTGGACATCGGGATGGTGGGGTGCCCATTCCCCACAGGGGTCCCCACCCTGCCTCCTACCCACCGGCCGGGACCACGGGGGAGGGGAGCACCCCCCATGGTGCGGCTCACAGCCCCGCAGGATAGGGATGAGTGTGGGCAGCCCCCCGGCACATGGGCTCTCCCCGAGAGCAGGGGCCCATGACAGTCAGAACTAGCAGAGCCCGTGGTCTGTTAGTCTGTTCAGAGTCTGACAAGGCCGAGCATCTGTTTGTGATTTACACGGTCGTGCTGACTGCTGTCCAGAAACACTTCACATCTACCCGCAAGTCCATGATTTCGATGCTGGATTGCAGACCACCGGTACCTGATTGGGGAGCTTCCCAGCTAATTCCAGGAACAAGGGGACAAAAACCCATCTACGTGTCAGAGGGGAATGGTCTATGTTCGAGGCAAGACAGGGGTACCTCCCCCCATCTCCTTGCTTCAGACTTTCTCGTCGCTCTCTGTTACTGTGGCTTTCGATTTTTTTTCTGAACTAATTTTGCAAGTGGAACAAGTAAGTGAACCACGCAGAGGCATGTGTGCTGCCCAGGATCGTCATCTGATCATTGAACTTCCTTTGCCAATTACATCAGTATCAGATCATGAGTGTTTCCCCGGAAAACCTCCTCAGAACGTGGGTTTTGAAATAACCAAATTCTCTCTTTTGGTTCATTAGCCAGGCACCATTCTCTCATCTCGGCTGGTTTTCTGGAAGGTGGTGGTGCACATCCTTGCCAGCTGAAGGCTAGAGTCTTCCTCGCCAGTCTGGGATTCAGACTAGCTGGGAATTCCTGACTGCCTTCTGCAAGGAGGTCACCAGCCTCCCCAACGGGGACCAGTCTCCTCCCAGTTGGGACATCTACATCATAGCGAGGCAAGAAGACGGCAGGCTCTCGGGCCAAACTTGAGGCTGCATGGGGAGTGCTGGGCACAGCAGGGTCAGCAGACGCACAGGGTGGTGAGCTGGGGACAGTGCTCCTGCCAGAGCAGGACCCCAGGCCTCTGGGAGTCTGGCAAGGGCCCAGGATGGGGACGCTCAGCTGGGAACTGACGGAAGGAGCAGTTGGGTCCCCAGTTACCGAGTTGAGCCTGGACACCATAAAACAAGATCCCTTTCTTAAAATTTGGTTCACATTCACGGTTCAGACTGTTCCATCACTGCTACTTGGCTCTGCTTCTCGGTTGTGCCCTTTCAGAGAGTACGGTCCCCCACCTTGACCCCGTGGCCTCCCTCCCGCATGGTGCTTAGCACATGGGTGGTCACGGTCTGCTTTCTGGCAGAGTGTGGTACAGGCCACCGCCCTCTCAGCTTCCGTGAAGTGACAATGACTGCATCATCCCCACAGGCTCAGCACACAGATTGGCAGTACGGGACAGCAGGGACCAGCCTGCAAAACTGACTTATCCTCGGCCATTAGAACCATTTGGGAAGCTTAGAAAATGCTGTGCCTGAGAGGCTGAGACCCCGGATGTGCACCTGCAGGCTGCCCCAGGCCCTCACTATGCACGGGAGGACGTCCTCTGGGAGCGGAGCTGGGACAGGGATTCCCCTGTTGTTCCAGGGACCAGAGAGATCTGGGCACAAGAGTCACCAACCCTTGGGACGCCTGGGTGGCTCAGTTGGTTAAGCGGCTGCCTTCGGCTCAGGTCATGATCCCAGCGTCCTGGGATCGAGTCCCACATCGGGCTCCTTGCTTGGCAGGGAGCCTGCTTCTCCCTCTGCCTCTGCCTGCCTCTCTGTCTGCCTGTGCTCACTCTCTCTCTCTCTCTAATAAATAAATAAAATCTTAAAAAAAAAAAAAAAAAGAGTCACCAACCCTTGACTGGCGAACAGCCATTAATGTCCCCACGCTGGCTGGGAAGGCTCCTGATTTCCTTTCTGGGAGCTGCGCTCTCCACTCCTGTGGGTGCAGGAGGGTAAGGAAGCCGGAGAAGCCACAGCCCCACGGGAGGGCCCTTGGGGACTGGGGAATGGGGAAATGCTGGCCTGCTGGGAATGGCAGCTGGGTGGCTTTCCACTGGCTGTGCCTCGTGGAATGATCGCAGCAGCAGGTGGGAGCGCCCCAGGGCAGGGCCAGCCAGCCAGGTGGGGCTGCCCCTCCCCGAGAGTAGCTCCTTTTCGGGGCCTCCTATCCCTACAACCCCGGGGCTACTGCATACACGGTCTCTGAATGGAAAACGTTGTGCCCTGAGCCATCTCTGAGCCAGAAACCTGCCCTGGGTGCCCAGGCCATCGGCCAAGGAGGAGGTGGGTAGAAGGGGTCCCGGCCAGTCCTTGGAGGGCCAGCTGGGTGTGGCTTCACCCCCACACGGTGGGCACTTCCTGGTCCTTGCTGTTTACCAGGTGCTAAGGGTACACAGCACGGGAACCTCAGGAAGCTCTCACCGCCCTGTGCTTGGGTGCTCCAAGTCCTGAGGCTCCAACATGCCGCTTACAAGATAGCACGTGTTTCTAACTGCTGAGGGACGGGGAGAGAAGAGTTGAGGGTCCCATCCTTGTACTGCCCACAGGGAGTGAGCAGGTGCAGAGAACCTCACCAGAAGGTGGCAGATATCCCTGTATGGCTTCAACCATGGTGGTAGGAAAAAGAAGGTGACATTGAACTTTTCCAGGGGGCAGGAGGGACAGAAAGGTGTCTGTGTCTTGAGTGGGAGAGACAGGTTGTCCCCTCTTGTGTTCCCATTTTGGGCCTTCCTAGATTTCTTTCGGGGGATCTGCTATGCCAGTATGTCTCCAGATTTCCCTGTGTCAGCCAAAGCTCATCTGGGGAGGGGGTTAAGGGGTGATCCCTGCCATTTCTTGTCTGGGACCCATGACCTCCAGCTTCCCTCAGTTCCCTGGGCCCCCTTGGGGACGCTAATCCAAATGGTTGGAAAGGGTGTTCCCTTGTACAACTTGGACCTTTCCGCAGACTAGCTGGGGACCCTGGTTGCCTCCAGAGCCACAGCCTGGATGTCTTGGGGGTGGCAGCAGCCTGCGGGAAACTAGGGATCTGGTCCTCAGCTGCCCTGTGGGGTCCCCCTTCTTCCCAGGACTGTGCCAGCCCCGTGCGGCCAGGGGCATGTCCCCAAGGCATCACCAGGAGTGTGTCCACAACTAGGTTTCCTGGAGAACTTCTGAAAGATGTGAAGCTGGGCCCTGGTGGGATTCTGACGGAGCCTTGGGGCACCAAGGACAAGCCAATAGGATCAGCAGCTCCCAGTGCTACTGCTCAGGGCTGTGATGAGCAGATGCTGGCTACAGATGAGGTCCCACTTGGGAAGAGGACTCAGGGTCTAGCCCTAAGGGAAGCCTCAGTGAGTGGCAGAATTCATCTGTCAGAGTTTAGGGTGAGGGGAGGGGACCACCCTGCTGAGCACAGGGCCACCACAGACCTAAGTGGCCATCTAGCCGCCACTTCAGAGGGCCCCCTTCAGGTCCTCCTCCCGCCCGCCTCCTCCCACAGGACCAGGGAGCTGTAGAAACAACAGACAAACTGACCCGCTCCCACACGCTCCCACTGAGAGCCCTTGCCAGCCTCGGGACAGGACAAGCTCCCTGCCCGCAGCACAGATGGAGAGCTGAGCCAGGTGCAGGATGGTGGCTCCATCGGTTTGATCCTGGGCTTGGGGACAAGGGCGGTGCTCAATGAGGGGATGCGATGTCCCTGGGGCTAGAGTGACTGGACTGTGCACGGTGGTTAGGATGGCAGGTTCTGGGCTCCTCTCACCTGGGTCTATCTGAATCCCTCTGCTGGGTGACTGCACAGTGACTTCTCTGTGCCCCGTCTCCTCAGTGGCAAGATGAGGACAGGGAGGGCCTCTCTCTTTGGTTCACGGGGAGGACCAGTGACCCTCCACTTGGAAAGCATGCGGGATGGCACTGGACAGTTGTGAAGGCTGGGGCTGGAGGGCTGTTACTTACTACTATGCTTTGTCACTGCTGCAGGGGTGGGCCTGTGGGCAGGTGCGCAGCAGGAGGGGACAACAGCAAGCCGGGTGACTTCAAAGCCACTGGTGCTTGGCCGTGGGCTCTGTGAAGCCCCTGAACAGGACAACAGTGGGTCTCAGAGCCTGAAGCAGACTTGGGCTGCAGGTGGGGACTGACGGTCACACGGGCTGGGAGCCCAAGGCCCGTGGGTGATGTCCCCGGCCTGCCTTGGTACCTTGTAGAGCAGAAAATGCCAGGAGTGACCTTGGTAGGAGTTCTAAGAACCAGTAATGAAAAACTAACAGCTGGTTGGGGCTCTGGAGGATCGTACTCCCAACGCCTGCCTCAAAAATCTGTTGTACTCCCAGCTGCAGGCCTCTGGCTGTGAATGGGAAGAAGAGTCACTCCCTAGGGTGTCCGGGTCCTGGGCGGAGGGAGGGACACTAGCGTCTGCCTGGCCAAGCAGCATTGGCACTTTCTACTCGTAGAAAAGGGAAGAGGCGTCTCAGGGAGTCCCGGGCTTGTCCAGCGCACCCACCTCCAACCAATCCCGTCCCCCCACACCCAACTCTAGACTTCGCTGGTACAAAGAAATCACCTGGACAGATGTGCCAAGCACACAGGCCTGTCTCCATTTGGAAGCCACCTTGCATTTTCCCATCTGGAAAATCGCTTCAGTGATTCTGAAACTTGACATTGCTCATGCAGTAATAACACGTGCTAACAAAGCAGGAAGCCCCTCCCCACACGCTGGGGCCTCGGGCTGCCAGGGGCTCTGCTCTGCGCTCAGGGCAGATGGCTCCAGGCAGGAGCAGCTGACAGCAAGCACTCTGCCCCGCCGCCCATCTCCCTGTCTCCCCGTCTCTCCCTACCTTCTTCTTTCCTTCCTCCCCCGCTCCCATCTAGCTGTCCGTCCATTAGCCACCTGTGTCTCTATCTCCCTATGTATCTGTATTATTCTACCTCTGTCCGTCTGTCTTTATCTATCTCTCTCTCTTCCTATCATCTATCTACTGTCTTGCCCGTGTTTTATGTAAATCCTGTTGCAGTGAAATCCTCACCCTCGTCGGGGCATTTCCAGGAGGCAGGGGCTGTTCCCTGCTAACTCACTTGGTGCAGAGTTGGCCTGCAGGAAGGGCACGCAGAGGCACTTAATGAAGGCTTCTGCATGGTGAGGAAGCACGGGCTGAAAGACCAAATCACTCCCAGGTCGCAAAGGGCAAAGCCCAGCGCTGAGGTGCTGGCAGGAGCCAGGA
>RCUC01089270.1:0-10639 GCA_003697995.1 Taxidea taxus jeffersonii
GCAGCAGCAGCCTTGGCGGACTCCCTCTGCCCCTGGTCCCTCTTTTTAAAAAATTCTGTCTGTGATTCTTTCCTGCGGTTATGGTTCTGGCTGGAAACAGATACAGCAAGGGATGAAAGGGGCTGTCTTGCCCAGCAGAGGAGTATGTCTGATCATTTGGTTTAACATGGTTTATAACACTCATAAAATTTTATTGGTTGTAAGGACCTGGATGTAGTCCTCTCCAGGTTCTCACCCCCGTCTCTGGCGCAGGCCTTGGCTGATCACTAAGGGACAGCCTCACTGGCGTCACCTTTGCTGTCCTTCATTCTGTCTCCCTGGGAGGGAGGGCCAGCCCAGGTCCAACACTCCCGGGGCCACAGCGCTCCTACCTCCCCCGACCTCAGACAACAGATCATGCTATAGGGTAGAACTAGGTGTCCTAGTCAGAGCAGCCCTGCCATTGACACCCCACAGGGAGCCCTTGGCCAAGGAGCCAGTAACAGAAGGAGCTCAGACACAATTGCTCTCCCTTTCTCCCTCCAGGGTCTGTTCTGAGAGGTAGGGGAGGTTCAGCACCTGGCTGGGGGGCTGCTGGGACCACCTGCTCATTATTGAGCAGGGCAAGACTCTTCAGGGTTTTCTCAGTGTTTTCGGAGCTCGTACAATTCTAGGGACAATCCCATCAATGATCACTTTAAAAGGTGATATGGAAAACATGCTGAGGATACATGGCAGAGAATGGACAACACCAACATGGAAGCGGGCGTGCCCAAGAAGACACCAAAACGCTCTTCCCCTTTCTTGGTGCCCGGCGAGATCTTCATGCCATTTACGATGGTTGTGACCATCTACAATTCATTTACAATAGAACTTGACACGTAACACATAACATATAACTTAATACCTCATCTACCAGTTCACTTATTGTACAACTTAACACGCAACTAAGATGCTGTATTGAAATCGGGAAGGCCAATGCTTTATTAGTCAAGCATCACCGAGATTTTTTTACATTGACAAATAAGTTCTGTGAAGTAAAGGAATCAGGAATTGAGTGACGTTTTACCCCCATAATGTTAAGCTACCTTTGCATTTTGGAGATTAATATGATTTGTTAATGAAGTATTTTATATGTACACATATATTATACATACATGTGTCACACATATACACAAATATACATACAATACACCCCAGATATGTACATGTTATATGTACATGTATACTGTGTTATATAATATATATTATACACATATATAATTACATATATAATATATGTACACATAAAGTGTATGCTATACTTTGTTAATAGCTTATTATTTTGTTGCTTTTTCTAATGAGTCAAATTGGCTTATAAAATTTCTTTATCTTTTAGGGACATCTGGGTGGCTCTGTTGCTTAAGCGTCTGCCTTTGGCTCCGGTCATGATTTCAGGGTCCTGGGATCGAGTCCTGAGTTGGGCTCTCTGCTTGGTGGGGAGTCTGCTTCTTCCTCTCCCACTCCCCCTGCTTGTGCTCTCTCTCTCTCTGACAGAAAAATAAGTAAAATCTTAAAAAAATAAAATTTCTTTATCTTTTAGTCCTCAGTAAGAATTGGTTTCAAGATCGTGTTAGCCTCATAAAATAGATGTATTGGAAATGTTCTTTCAGCTCCTCCCAGGGAGATTTTATGTAAGAACAGAACGGTGGGTGTGTTCAATCTTTGGTGGAGTTAACTTTTCAGGTCAGCCCTCCCAGTCCCACCAGGTACACTGGTGGGAGGAACAACTCAAGGACCTGTGCTAATGAAGACAAAGAGAATCAAGTTTCAATAAGCCCACACGGGAATAATCTGATGGACAAAGTTATTTCTCCAGCTTCATTATTGGTAATGGAGCATACAATTCGATGCTCCCTATGTTACAATGGTCCATCCACTCAGGATTGGGTAAGTTATTCTAGAGGTTCTTCTTCTTCCTCCTCTTCCTGTTCTTCTCCTCCTCCTTCTTTCTCCTCTTCTTCTCCTTCTTCCCTCCTCCTCCTCCTTCTCCTCCTCCTTCTCTCTTTCTTCTCCTCCTCCTCCTTCTTCTTTGTAAGCTCTATGGCCAATGTGGAGCTTGAACTCATGACCCTAAGATCAAGAGCTGCACTCTCTGTTGACTGAGCCAGCCAGGTGTCCCCATTGTAAAAGGCTCTTCGCTAACATGTACCCATTAGCCAAGGATTGCTTAGATACAATTTCTTTCACTTTGTTTTTATAGCTTTATTACGGTACAATTGATATACAATTATCTACATATTCTAAAAACAGCTTTGGTGCGCTTTGATGTAGGATATATCTAAGAAACTATCAACACAATCAAGATGATGAACATACATGCTGCCTTCCAAAATTTCCTGTCTTCCCAACTACTTATCCCCAGGTGGCAATTTATGTTGCTTTTCCTAATTTGCTCATCTACAATTTTATCAAATACTTTCCTTTCTTCCTATCAGTATGGATGCAACAGTTTAACACATATTTTCTTTTCAGAGTCAGTGATCATAGGAAGATCTTGTTCCATGAGGCACTGGATTCATTATGTGTTCCCACATTTTCATTTCTCTCTTTTGCTTTGCAATCTAGAATGGAGCGAACATGCATGAC
This sequence comes from Taxidea taxus jeffersonii, assembly GCA_003697995.1. Taxonomy (NCBI): domain Eukaryota; kingdom Metazoa; phylum Chordata; class Mammalia; order Carnivora; family Mustelidae; genus Taxidea; species Taxidea taxus. The sequence goes on from RCUC01089270.1 coordinate 2,608, forward strand.
GATATGAGGCAGCACCTCCTCTCCTCTTTGATAAGGCTTACGGAGGTTGACTTTACTGGATGCTGAAGGTCTGGTTTGCAGATGTTGTCATAAGAACCAAAAACATAATTATTGGAAAATCAGTTGATGACTTTTTCAGTATGTCAGAAAAAGGCAATATAATGATTCTCATAAATGTTGATTTGCCTGCTCAGAAATAAAAACAGGGTAAAATAGCCTAATGCTTTTCTTTGAAAAATTTTCAAATAGAAGTTTCATATATTAATGATGTGCCTATAAACTCAGGGGGAAAAACGCCATAGGCTTCCTTAGACCTTTGACTGTCGAGTCACTAAGGATCTAATTTTAATTATAAGTAGGCTGACTTTGTTCCATCAAAACCTCCTCTGGCCCACATCTTACTGAGATATAATTAGGATCCAATATCAAATGCTGGATTCCGGGTGAGTTAGCCTAATTTCTTGGCAACCAGTTATTCCACTGGGTTGACTTTTTTCGATACATTCTTAGGTCTGGTTCTTTCAAGTCCTCTGAACATCCTTTTGGAAATGGCTCAGTTGGTTATAAAACACTAAAACCAGTGTCATTCTCCCTAAGCTGTATCTTGAAAGTTTGAGTCATTATTTACCATATGGATTCATTTTTAAGTGAAATATATTATAGTTCCAAGTAGTCCATTTAAGTATTAAGAGATTCCAAGGCTAGTGTGAAAACTGTACACCTTGTAAATTTTTATAGGAAAATGAACTCAGATATGAAGATGGGCATGGGAGCAGAGTCAATAAAAGAAGAAGATGATGTGGGAATAGAGAGAAGCAGCATATTGAGGGGAATGAACACAAATGATGAGGAATGACAACAGAGAAAACTTGTTACCTGACCAAGTAGGAACAAGAGTTCCTTTGATCACATCCTTTTTTGATAATCTCTTCATTCCAGGTAAGTTAGGTTTCTCTTAAAAATACAAGAAACAATTAAGAAATTCCTAATCTGACTTTTTCTAATTGTGCAGTGAAATACTACAGAATACAACCTACAACCTTGAATATATGTGGAGTGTATTTAACTCTAACTAATTTAAAAATTTAGACGTATTAGATACTTGAAGTCAGAGATAGGATGCTTACTGTTTATGAGTAGGCATTTCCCCACCGCCCCCCCAACTTTCCACACCATACTATGAGGGTTTTCCAGAGAAGATAGATCACTTGAATTCTGTTTGCTGATAATGAAAATAATTAATGTGCCTTATTGTGAAATGAAGTTTTCTGTTTTGAGAGAGGAAAATAGACAATGCATATCTTAGTTAAAATGTAGAAATATAAGAAGAAATTCCCTCAATGATTTTTGGTGCTTGGTTCCATTCTTGCCTACTAGGTACACTCAAATATATATATATAAGATTTCATTTATTTACTTGACAGACAGAGATCACAAGAAGGCAGAGGCAGGCAGAGAGAGAGAGATGGAGAAGCAGGCTCCCCTCTGAGTAGAGAGTCTGATGCGGGCTCGATCCCAGGACCCTGAGATCATGACCTGAGCTGAAGGCAGAAGCTTAACCACTGAGCCACTCAGGCGCCCCTCAAATATATTTATTGAATTCTAACTGTGGTTATCAGTACTTCTTTAATCCCTCATTGGATTTTTTGATGAATTGCTTCTTTTCTTTCCCTTTTTCTTTTGCCATCACTGCTTATCCTTGAAACACCTCAGTCCATGCACACACATCTCTTTATAACTTAGCTATCTGTACTTTCACTCCTTTTTTTTTTTTGTAATGATCCAGGGAAACATAGTTATTCCATTGTTCTCAACCTTTCTGTGTCATTTAAAAATATGTATACCCTTGAGGTAATATATGACTGAAAGATGCCTTTTAAATTAATGTGACATTATTTATTAGGAAAATATAATCCATTTATATTTATTGTCAAATGGAAATTCTTTAAATTAATCCAGTAACAGTGTATTGCATATTCTCTTTATTATACATTTTTTGTTGTTTTCTTATTTGTTATTTCTTATTGATATTGATTGATGAATGTTATTGTTTCTCATATCATATCCTAATAGTACTAGCAGATTCCTCTAAATTTGTGCAAATACATTTAAAACTTTATGTCTTTATCAACACCCACAGTATAGACAAATTTCTATGACTTCCACTGATATACACATGCTTTTATTTCTTTCCTACTTCCACCCTAACTACCCACAAATATCTCTGGCTTATTCTTTATGGCTTTTAATTTTAGTTTTAATTTAATGTTTTGACATTAAATATTTTAACTTTATATTACTTATCTTTAAGAACATTCTAAATAGTTACAATAAATTTTATAGAACACATTATCAATGATCAATGATTATTTTAGTTTAATTTTGAATTTTACTAGAGTTAGTTATTATCTCTATTTCTTCTACTTCATATTTTCTTCTTTTTAACATTTCTTATTCTTAAATTCTGTTTGTTTGTTTGACTAATATAGAACTTAAGCATGCATAGGAGACATGTTTTTAGAATCATATTAATATACACATGTCTTCTGTTGTATGTACTTCCAGTAAATGTTGAGCTGCCGACATTCTTATTATCTAATTTCATGCTGGATAAATGTCCAGAGGACTCAGTGAGCCTGGGACTCGTTGTGTGGTTCCTAGTGGTCTCCTCTGAGCATGGCAGGCACCTTTAAGTTCCATGGGAGGACTCCATACACTTGCTTTCTGTCCCATGTGTCAGTGAGAAGAGAGCCATGGATGGGAATCCCTTGAGTGAAGGTGAAACTCTGTGGCTCTTTTTTGCTTCTTCCCTTGAAGTTCCCCTAAAAGAGCTGAGTTTCAAAACAGGGTGCAGACAATGCACAGGAATTCAGAATGAGGCCAGCTTGAGGGCAGCTTTCCTAAGAGCAGGACTGGGGAATTCCTACCACTCTGTGATAGGCAGCACAGTGTGCCACTGATTTCCCAGTGTGCAAAACTGGAAATTATGGTCATTTGAAAGATTGGCCTTCAAGAAGAAGAATAGAAGTTTTAAATTCTGGGACTTGGAAGTGAAGAATTTAAAAAAAAAAAAAAAAGCACTATGCTGGGGCGCCCGGGTGACTCAGTCAGTTAAGGTCTGACTCTTGGTTTTGGTCCATTCATGATCTCAGGGTCGTGGGATTAAACCCCACATAGGCTCCTTGCTCAGCAGGGAGTCTGCTTAGAGATTCTCTCCCTCTTCCCTGTCCCCTCCTCTCTCTGTCTCTCAAATAAATAAATCATAAAAAAAGAAAAAAAGCACTACTCTGATGAATAAATTCTCAAGGTAAGGTTAAATGACTTTGTCTTCATTTTACTGCATTCACCCCCCTGACACAGAGGTCAGACAAGTCACAAACGTGTGTGTGGGACTCCAGTCCTTGTCAGATGTGTCACCACCAATGAAAACTAGTGGATTCCATATCACTCTTGTATCTCACTCCTTCATTAGGGACCAAAGTAAAATTTCTCATAAACTCCCTGCCCTTTATCATGGCATTTCATGAACTTCCTGGATTGGCTATGTAGGTATTTTGCATTATTTCTTCCTCAAAAACGTTTGGTCTTCCTGTGTACATGGGACACACACATGCCCTCAAGCACACTCAGACACACACTCTACCTTCTCCAGGTACACACACATGTCACTCTGCTCTCTTTCTGTGCTTCTGCAGTGTGACTGGCTGTAAGCCAGCTATGACCTCATCATCCACCATCAAGTTCATGTCAATGCTAGGACTGTAACATTGCGTGATTCTGTGTGAGGCCATCTCTTATTTCATTATTTGTCCCAGGGCATCAAGTGCCGGGCTCTGTATAGAACAGATTCTCAATCAATTTTTGTCAATCAGTTGATGGTGACTGATATTCTAGGAACCCGTTGAGGAGCATGAGCACAATCATAGCATCTTGGGAAAAAGGTAGGACATGCCCTCTGGATGGTTTCTCTATATTAGGTGTGGGTTTACACTTCTCCTCAGCATTCTTATATAATGAAGTATGATGCCTGCTAAAAATATATGATTCAGAGATTTTTTTTTCCACTTGGATTGGAGCTGAATTGCTTTGCACATTCTTTGGGGAAACGACTGAAATCCTGTTAGTTAGCACGATGAGTCAGCTGTCTATATTTATGATATAGGCTTTATGGAGTGCATATATTTATTAGGGAATGATACCTGAGGGAATAAGGAAATCAAGACGGATGTCTCAGGTCGTCTCTGTGCAATAGCCGAGCAACTTACCTATTCTACCAAATCAGGGAAAAAGTCATGCAAGCATGCAAGTTAATTGTTTGGAATTTTGAGCACAGGAAATCTGAGAGAATGAGTTCTTTCATTTTTCATTATTTTTGCTTGCTGTAGACATGATTCAAATACTAAGAGCTACATTCACACCTTTAAACTAGATACCTGGAAGCCATTTGCAAGTATCTGACACTCTCTGTCTTCCCACACTTATTTGTTAGATGAAGGATACATTTCTGGTTCCACATTAGGCATTAGAATTCATCATAAAGGGGAAATCATTGTTTGGGAAAATATTTTCTCCTCTCGGTGCAGATCAAGGTAAGACCCTAGGTGTCCCCCAAGGACTCAGGGCAAAGGGATGTTTCTCAATATGACAGACCAAGTTACATGCACTTAATGCTCTGCAGAATGAAAGAAATGGGTGCGAGACGGTGGCGGATCACTGGGCCCACAGAACGACAATGACAGGTGATGGGGCGTTACCTGTGGGCAGACAAAGAGAGGAAGCCAAGTGACCAGTACGGACTTGGGCAATTAGGGCCACCTGACATGGATAGGTGCCTTGCAGGAATCGTGACCACACTCAGAACGCTGTGGCTGCCAGCGGACTCCTCCAGCGTAAACACTTTCTGTGGGTCAGCACTGTGAATTGCGTGAGGCAGATCTGGACCACGGCTGGGGCATCTTGGAGAGTGTGCACAGAAGTAAGGATCTGGGTTTCCACCAACGGAAGAATGGGGGATGCAGGGAACCCTTATTTACATTGCAGAGGACAACCTAAATTCAAGTGATGCTTTTTTTTTTTTTTTGGTAATTGAGAAGAGTATTATCCTGTTGAAACATGTTACAGGTTTCAGCATCCCTGTTTAATCAGCACCCTCTACAGGGGAGGAAGCACGACAAGCTTTGCACAGGGTACCAATGGGCATAGAAGAGACACCGTATACCCACACACAGAAACTAGAAAAGACGGATGGGATTCAAGTTAAACAAGAGGAAGTAAGCACTCTGGGTCAGGGCTAGGGGAAGAGTTCTTTGAGAAGCTGGAAATAAAAGAAGGGAAAGGGCTTGAATTCTAGTGGGAAGGGGTAAAGTCAACTAGACAGATCTGCAATGGACACACCACATGGAGGTAGGACACGTCCTTATTACAGATGCGATCAGTTAAATGGTTCACATTTTTTTGATTTTCAAGTAAAAGGTGCTCTATACACCTAGATGACTACTTACGCGGGGTACAGCTTTCTTCTTGCGCTTGAAGCTTGTTAGCGAGTGTCTGCATTATCCTCCTCTCAGGATCCTGCACAAACACATCGAGGCGCTGGGATCGTGCAGGGAAGAAAAGCCACAAAGGGAAAGCAGTCCAGATATCATCTGTGTTTACACGTTCACTTTCTTTGGGCATAATTGGTAAAGTATAATTTTCTTCCCGTTCAACATTGCCTCGTTTCCAGCTATTTTTAGGGTGGTGCTTGGGAGCTCGGGGAGCGAAGGCTCAGTCTGATGCCTCTTGCAGCTGCCTACCAGTGCCCACAGCTGGCCGAGTGCGAAGTGAGGCAGGGCCTTGAAGTGGAGATGTGCGGCCGGAGGGGAGCGGGCACGGAGGCCTAACGCAGACGTCTTGCGGAAGGACGGCTTCCTCTGTGGATCCTGTGGCTGTGTTGGAAGAGAAAGCAAACATCTTCTCCTCAGTAAATAACAAGTAAAACTCCTGTCTGTAGGAGAGCACTGGCTGATCTTTCGGAAGAAGAACCTGGCGGGTTCCTTTATATGGAAATTTCTTAACAGCCGTTCTGTACAGTTCCTAGGGAACTGTTTCTTTTGTGTCTCGCGCTACCTGCCCCAGAACGCTGGGGGCAGGTGGCGGTTCTCTGCAGGCTGCTTTTGATAGTTATTTTATTTTCCAAAGGAGCAGAGCTTTGATGATATCAATAGGCGTAGATTAACCTTGGAGAAATGACTCCATGACTAACATCCTAGATGAACATTCTAGGGCTGGAACACTAAACAGATTTTTATCTTTATCTTTATCCAGTCTTTATCGTGTTCATTTGGGAAAAAGGAACTAATCATGAGCAGAATTTGACGAACACTTGGCTTAGCTGGAGAAATCAGGGCCGATCATGGAGACGGATGCAGTGGGCGGATCAGTCTGCTGGATGAGCTCTGAACTTCCGAGTCAAAGCTGAACTCCCAAACACGCATTCTGCACAACACTTACCACTTAAGAAAAAAAAAAATACACACACGTCTGCAAGGGATACATTTAAAATTCTGCCGCTGTGTCACAGTATGTTGAGCAAATATAGCCGGTCTGTTTTCTACCGCTGGGGATTTATGATCCAGTGCAACGTTAATTCTGAATATGGGCACGAAAATGCGGTCTGTTTCTCAGCGTATAATGCATAATGGGAGATCTGTACACATGTAATTCTTCCATATTTACTTTGTGTTTTAAGGTCTTTCATATCTGTTTGTTCTATCAAAGCTGACAGTGTTCTCCGTACCCCACTCTAACAGATCTCTGTGTTTTGGTGAGACTGTTTCAGATGTTTTTGAAACCCAGTGTTAGATTAATTGTCATTTGGGGAGTTACTGTTTTCTTTTGCTATGTTTTTATTCTGTTTTTGCTTTCAGTTTCCCCCCTACCCCCCCGCCGATCTTCTCTGCTGTTAGTTCTCCCTTTCCTCTATGCTAGAGATGCAGAAGAAATACAAAAGTATTTCTTTAATTATTTAATTACCTGATGATCAAAGTCACATTTTGGCTTCTGTAAGGAGAGAGATTTATTACCCTGTAATTACTCATGCTGTTCCTTATGTCCATACTGTAAAAATAACTGGTCTTTTTAAAAAGTTTTTTTTTAAATTGTTTTATTGACTGGTATTTTGCCACATTTGCAACACTGGGCCCAGGTTTACCCTTAACATGCTTTCCTTGTGTTCTTGCAGTCCATAGTTTTGGTTCTAGGTTAGATCTAAATTAGTTTAGTTTATGTTTGAATTGTTTATTGTCCAATAGCTTCATAGTTGAAATTGTGCTTAAATTCTTTTTTTTCCCCCAGGAAGGACAAGAGAAGAGTTTATAGTCTGCATGTCATTATTCCTGATGTTCTTGCCATTGGTTACCGCGACCCATCGATGACAACTTGGCTGCTTACAAAATTCTTAAAATCCTGTTTATTACTGCAAGTGGTCTAGAAATGATGTACACCGTCTCTAAAAACTAGAGCTGGACAAGATTGTGAAGCTACTGTGATCTTTATTTATACTTTGGAAATTTTCCTTTTAAAGATATTATTTATTTATTTGGCAGAGAGAGATCACAAGCAGGCAGAGACAGGCAGAGAGAGAGAGGGAAGCAGGCTCCCTGCTGAGCAGAGAGCCTGATTCGGGACCTGATCCCAGGACCCTGAGATCATGACCCGAGCCGAAGGCAGAGGCTTAACCCACTGAGCCACCCAGGCGCCTCTATACTTTGGAATTTTTTAAATGCATATGCCTGTACATTATTTTATTTAGTTTTTATAATTAAATTTTGCCCTATTTTTCTGTCCTTTTATTGGAATTAAAAGCAATCAGCACATGGTTATTTTTTATAGTTCAGAATTTTGCTTTGGTTTTGTGTTCTTGGTCTCGGCTTCTTTTCCAGTTTCCCACATTTTTCCTCAGGTCCAGTGAATGAATATTCAACGTAGACCTTTTGTCTCTGCCTTCCACTTTTATTGGCTCAGGTTGGTACTCGTTTTTCTTTGTGCTTTC
>RCUC01089275.1:0-15458 GCA_003697995.1 Taxidea taxus jeffersonii
GCAGAGCAGATACAGACCTTGGGGAAAGCATCACTAGCTGTGGTGCCTTCTTGTACAGAGAGAAGAGGGAGTCAAAGATGGCTCTGAGAACAGTTGCATCATTAGCAGAAATAGGGATGCTGGGAAGAACTTCTTTGGGGTGCTGGTGGGGCACGCCGATTCCAAGTTCACACATGGCACGCTGGGGCAGTTTTCTGATGAGAAGAGATTCGGGATCAGAGGGATGTGTTTGGGTATCCCTCACCTATACGTGAGTGAAGCAGTAAGAAAGAAAATGGAAGGAGGCTGAGGGCCAAGCCTACTGTCACACTCAGGAGGCAAGAAGGTAGAGAGCGTTAGTCCAGGAGGCAGAGAGATAAGGGGGAGAAGCAGGCTGGTTGGTTATCCTAGGATACAGGGGAGGCCAACGTTCTCAGGTATTTAGAGGCCTGTGTACCCTAAGAAACAAGAGTAACACCTGGCTGCTTTTGGTTATTTCAGCTTTCCAGAGCATATTTAAAAAACTGAAAGCTCATGAAAAAGTTCTTTGAGTAACCCAGATAGCGCACTATGGAGGGAAGGCCGTCATTCTTAATACATAGCATGTTAATTCCTTAGCAAAATTATGTATCATCATAATGAAGGTTTTTGTTTACAGTTGGGTAGATGTAGTGCATTTGAAGAGCGTGAGGCGGACATGGTCAGAAGATGAAAACTGACGATCCCAGTGACAGGTTGTGTTCAAATGTCACCTCTCAGTGAGGCCTTCTCTAACTGCTCATTAAATTGCACCCTCTCGTCCTCCACTCCTGTCATGGACCCCTTCTTGCCTCTTAACAGCTGTCTGGTATACCCTTTTATTTATTGTTGATTGGTTGCTTCTCTCTTTTGCATTAGAACCATGCATAATGTTGCTGATTTCTCCCCCTGTTGCCTTCCCAGAGTCTAGAACAGTACCTCACAGGTAGAAGACCCAGTACGTATTTGTTGAATAAATGAGTATAAGAAAGTAAAGATGATCATACGTGCATGTGAACTAGGAAGGTGGAGGTGTTTGGGATGGTTTAGTTCGTAATAAGCCCTACTCTCTAGGTCAGTGTCTCTGGGGGCGGATACTGTAGTCCCTTGCAACATTGGTGGCCTACTGAGCTATGAATGAAATGTTAAATTATGTTCAGGACATTCTACTTCTGAAGACAGAAAAATAACACATTTCAGAAACATTCCCAGCAAATAAATAAAGCTTTTAAAATACTAGTGTTTAAAAGGCTCCGCATTGGGAAAACAATTCCTTCTGTGTTGAACATTGCATTTCCCTGTGTAGGATTGCTATTATGTGATTTAAATGTTCAGCTGACCCTTGGACAGCAACAGGGGTTAGGGGTGTCGACCACCCACAGAGTTGAAAATCTCTGTATAACTTTTGACTCTCCCAAAACTTAGCTACTTACAGCCTACCATTGACTGGAAGGAAGCCTTCCTGCAAACATAAACAGTGGATAATGCATATTTTGTATATCAGCTGTATTATATACCGTCTAATAAAGTAAGCTAGAGAGAAAAAAAAAGTATGAAGAAAATCACTTACAGCACTGTATTAATCAAGGAAATCCATGCAGCGGTGGACCCACCCCAGCTCAGACCTGTCTTGTTCAAAGGTCTGCTGTACGACTTCCTTAAAAATCGGATTTTTTCCTTTTCCGCATTCACACCCTGAACAACTTTCTTCCAGCTCTGCCGGCAGTGAACATGAAAGGGATGGCCTCCTTCCTTCCTAGTCTCAGAGGCCTTTGACAGAGGTGTGGAATTAGCAAGAGGCTGGGGCTTCGGAGGAGTTTGTGGTGGCTACGCTTACAAATGACCGAACCAGAAAGTCTCTCCACTGGCTTTGCTTCCACACCAGCCGTGGCTATTCTGAGACATCAGTGGCCTGTTTGTGCCTCTCATGCTTTCTTGGCAAAATGAATGGGTACAGACTTCTCACTCCCTGCTAGGTGCCTACACAATCGTACCCTCTTCCAAGTGGCCTTTTAGTCCTTGAAAAAGCATTTCTTTCTGATTCCCCTTGCTTGTTATTTACTTAGGGCACAATAACCGTTTGCACGGTTTCCTGGGAATTCGTCTAATTTTAAGTTTTTTAACCTTACAAGCTCCGGAAGCGAGCAAGGAGAGCTTTTCAAGGGGAAAGGGCAGCCCCCCGCCCCCACTTTAATTCGAGTGACACAGCAGCCTGACAAGGGTGGTGGGTATCTGCACAGCTCGGCGCATTACATAATGGAATGGTCACCCGCGGCCAGATCCTTAACCCATCCACATTCGGGACCCTTGTGTCCACTTGGGGAGACAGGACTTCCTTTGTTTGCACGAATAAGCAGTTAGTGATTATTAGCTTAGCTCTGAAGTTAAATCACATTCCTGGAAAGGAAAATGTTGTAGTTTTTTTTTTTTTTCTGAAACAGGAGAGGATAATGCATTTTTGAAAATCCAGTTACCACTGGTGACATGAGCATTACACCTCTTTGACAAGAGAAGTTTATCTTTTGTTTGATTAAGACAGTTACACATGATCTCCCGTAGTGACTGCTCTCCTGATAAAATGAAGTCGAAATATTTGCCTTTAAACTGCTGTACTGACATGGATCAGCCATGTCCTAGCTGGCCCACTCTGGTGTCTTTTCCCTCCCAATAACTTGCTGAGGGAATTTGGGCTTGCAGTTGAGTACAGGACCTGAGAGTGTGTGTTTCATTCACAGGACCCGACCTCGAGGAGGCTCTCACTGTTTGCTGTATGAAATGTGGGGTACAACGTGGGGGACCTTCAGGGAGCCCATGAGGGTCTTACCTCTGGAGTCATCTGGCATTGTTCCTTTAGTGTGGCTTTGGAATGCAGGGGTCTGGGCTTGACTGTGGCCTCGGTCACTTATAAGCAACATGACTGGGTAAATTACTTCACCCTTTGAGCCTTGGTGCCCTCATCTTTAAATTGAGGTTGTTGTGGGGGATCAAATGTGTGTGTCTAAAAGAGCGTTGGTATTAGAAAAGGCCACATATCAGTCCGTTAAGTGTCTCACTCTTGATTTCAGCTCAGATCATGATCTCAGGGTCGTGAGATTGAGCCCCGTGTTGGGGTCCAGACTTAGCGTGGAGTCTGCTGGAGTTCCTCCCCTTCCTCTGCCCTTCCCCCAACTCATGATTGTGCTCTCTCTCCTTCTCAAATAAGTAAAATCTTTAAAAGAAAAAAAAGGGTCACACAAACAAAAGATAACAGTATTCGCAATCTGAATTTTTCTAGTCAGAATTGAACTTGGATAGTAACACTGATTAACTTATGTGTCCACTTCCTGTGATCTGCTTCAGTCAGAAACAATTCAGAGTCACTATATGTATGCTTCTACTTCGAATAAAGCTAATGTCAATCGATGACCGTAGAAAAAGAAGAAAATTGGTCTCTTGCTAAGGTAAGGAAGAAAGGGAGTCGGAGAGGAGAGTGGTCACACCAACATTTTAGAAGAGGGAACTTTTGCCTAAGTAAAAGCAGATTATTTTACTCCAGTCATGTTTTATTTCATTTAATGATCATTGGAATGCCTCTGGTGTTGTTACTGTGCTTTTTAATCATTAATGTTTCTTATAATAATCTGGGACTTTCTGCAGATTCCCCAGTTACAAGGATTTGGATTTAGTTCGCTTGGAGGTTGGGCCCGTGAATCTGCTCTTAACAAGTTTCCCAGGTGATTCTGATGCTGGTGGAGGATGGTCCACATTTTGAGAACCTCACCTTCTCTAGTAGTCTTCTAACTGAATCCATTCTTGCGTTCCTCCAGTTCGTTCTTTATGTAGACCCATGTTACATCTGATCGTGGTGTACTTACTGCCTAAAACCTTTTAGTGGCTTTCCGCTTCTACTAGGTTAAGGATCAGAATTCTCCTGGCGAAGTTTGTATCTTGCCACTGTGGCTCCCTCTCCTTGGAGCCCATCGGCTTCTCTCTAGCCTTCTGGTACGCCTCGTTTCTTTCTGTTTCGTGTCATTTGCACCTGCAGTTAGTTCCCTCACCTGAAATGTTCTCTCTCTCCTTTACCTGATGAACAGCTACTGATTATCCTGGTCTCTGTTTCCCTCTGTGAAACTTTCCCCTATCACTGTGACAAAATCTGACCCCATTCTCTTATTGTTCTTACATGTTCTTTTAGCTCCTTTTTGGGGAAGCAATGATCTCTACTGTCATTAGATAGCGAACTATTGAATTATCTGCTTAATATTTGTTTTCTCTGCTTGAATGGTGACTGGGTAGGCAAGGGACCATGTCTGTGTTCGTTTTTGTATCCGCGCTGTCTTATAATAGTACCATGAACATAAGGCAAGCTCAAGTACTTTTGAATAAATGAATGAAAGTGGGATTTGTGGTAAAGAAGCTCTGTTCTAGATCTGCACTTAAGTTTAATGACTGGGGTTGCAAATAGACTTTGTTATAAAGTGGAAACCATCCTCTGAAATTCTAGAATGAGATGTTTCAAACACTTACTTGTTTCAGTAATAAAAATTATCATAAATAGAGGCCTCCAACAGTGGTCTTAGTGTTTAAGGCTTAGAACCTGCCCTGGGAGAAAGGGGAAGTTAAAAGACTTCAAATGAAATCCCGACTTACTTTATAACATGTCTTTCATGCAGGAAGTATTGGAAACTTCTTGGTTGTCTAACCCCCCCCTCCACGCCGCCCCTGTGTAAACTTTTTACAGTGTATTTACCCTTATGTCACAGAGCTGGTTGATTAGTTCATGTATTCATTTTCTGATACTCCCACTTGGAGTTGTAAAAAACGAAAACAAATGCATATTCCCATTCTCTGTTTTCAAAGCAAGCAGTTGCTCAAAGGCTCTTACATCGATAGAACAATGAAAGCAATGTCAGTCTCAGAGAATGAGAGATCCTCGGTCCGTGTGTTTGATACCGCATCTCAGTTGTGATGAGAAAGAAATTCTGGAGAAAAAACCCAAAATCCACGATTTCAGTAATTTTGAAAATCATGATATTCAAGTATGGAACTGAGATTTCAAAAAAAAAAAGCTCAGAATAGTCATTTTGATAAATTCACTAAAGTTCTCACCTATTGTGAATAGATCTTTGTTTACCTCAGATTTTTAGTTCAGAAGACAGAGTTTTGTATGCTTCAGTACATCTTTGGGGTTTACTGAGCCTTTAATTCAGGTTTCTAAATCATTTGCAATTTACTTGCATTAATTCGTTTTTCATTCATCACTGCAAACATGCAGTCATTGTTAGACATCATTCCGTACGCCAGCGACACGTGAGTGGACAAGATAGATAAGGGCTGGACTTTTGCGGGGTTGACAGAGAGCAAACAAGTAAACACGTCAGTGCTGTTAAGAAAGTAACCTAGATCACCTGATCTGGCCTGGCGGAGGAAGATGGGTCGCGTGATGCCGAGGAGATACTCCAGGTCGAAAGAAGTAAATGAGAGGAAGGACCCATCATGAGAAAGTCAGGCAGAGTGGCATTTTAGGCAGAAGGAGCAAATGCAGAGTCGAGTAAGTGTGAATGAGCTTGCTGTGTTTTGAAAACTGAAAGACATGTGGCTGGGGCTCAGGGAGGGAGATAGTTTTGGTGGTGAGGTCAAGGAGGTAGGCAGAGGGGCCTGTGGGCCATGGTGGAAGTCTGCATATTATTCCAGGTATTATGGGAAGCCAGCGAGAGGTTTTAAGCAGGGAAATGACATGATCTTATTTGTGTTTTTAAGAGATCACTGTGGTGGGAGTCTGGCTGGCTCAGGTGGTAGAGCATACGACTCTTGATCTTGGGGTTGTGAGTTCCAGCCCCGAGTTCGGTGTAGAGATTACTTAAAAATAAAGTCCTTAAAAAAAAGATCACTGTGGGTGCCATAAGAACAATTTTAAAAAGGCATTTGCTTTAGCAGTCCAGCTAAGAGGTCATGATCAAATATTACGTACTTGCATTGTGTCTGTACACACTTTTCTTACTTACATGTACAGACTTTTTTATTTGACAGAATTTAGAATAATTAAATAAAGCTGGTTGATGGAACATAACGTTAGATTTGTTAGATAAAAACTCATTCCTATCTTAAAAACATTCATTTAATACTCATGAAGTGCTTGTTGATGTGGTTATAGGCTGATTTCTGGAGATATAAATACAAATATGACCAGTCTTTGCCTTTAAAGATTTCATGGTCTGGGGCACCTGCATGGCTCAGTGGGTTAAAGCCTCTGCCTTCGGCTCGGGTCATGATCTCAGAGTCCTGGGATCGAGCCCTGCATTGGGCTCTCTGCTCAGCGGGGAGCCTACTCCCCCCCGCCCCCCCCCCGCCTCTCTGCCTACTTGTGATCTCTGTCTGTCAAGTAAATAAATAAAATCCTTAATAAAAAAAAAAAGATTTCACGGTCTACTGGAGAATGCCTGGAAGCAACCAGATGCTGACAACATACTATGGAAAATGTGTGACTACCACAGATGTTTCTGTCTGTCTCTTGGTCGACATGCACCGTCATTTCTTTTGGGAAGGGACGTAGGAGTGGAAATCCTGAAGCATAGGATAGGATTGTTTGGCCTGAGTGAATACTTGGACTTTATTTTAAAAGTAGAGTTTGTGCTTTAGAAAGAACCTTTTGGCAAGACTGGAGTCAAGCAGGCGTCATTAAGTGCTTATTACACCTGCCCAATTAAGAAGCGAGGTCTAAATTAAGGCAAGACCGTGAGGAAGATGCATAGAATGGGGAGCTGTTTAGGGAAAGGGACAGGTTGGATTTTGGAGTTGAGGGGAAGATAAGGTGGAGACAAGGATGATTGGCAGGTTTATGACCTGTACCGTTGACTAAGTCAGAGGCTAGAGAAGGGGTGAAATTTTAGAGGAATGAAATGAGTTTCTTTTTGCCCATGTTGAATTAGTTTCTTACGGAGTTCCAGAAGAAGAAAAGTTTGAAAGAAAGTAAGAACTCGGGATAAAGATCTGGAAGTTAATATGCTTTTGTTAGGCGAAACAGTGGGATATAGGTATGAGGTGGCTAGAAAGAGGATGCAGACTAAGAGGAGGCTGGATATTAGAAATGTTCCCATATTGATGGTTAAGTGAAGGAGGAACCAGTGAGGAACCTGTAGTATGGAAGGAGAGCCTTGAGGGCCATGAGCTGGAATTTTGGTGAAGGTGTGACTCTGGGTCCAGACCACCTAGGTTTACTCCTGGCTCTGGCCACTTTTTAGCTGTGTGCCCTGGGACAAGTCATTTAGCCTTTCTCGGCCTTTGTCTATAAAATATCTGTAAAATGCAGATAATGAATATATCTGCTTTATAAGGTTATTATGGGATACATAAAAAATGCTTAGAATCATTAGTTGTTGTTGTTGAGAAAGGGATGTTCATAAACTAAAGGGGCAGAGAATTCCAGAAGGGAATCAGTGGTTGCCCGTTCTAAAGGGTATTGATACCGCAGGAGGGAAGTGCAGGAGCATTTTCACAGAGTTGACAACCAGGGGGAAGAGTACTGAGGGCAGAAGTAAAGTCTGTAGGCTAGTTAGTACCTTCCCTCCTTGTAGGAAAGCCCATTGAATAACAGAGCATACACATGTCAGAAAGATCACATGGTTTGCTTGAGAGCATCTCAGGTCATTGACATGAGTGTTAATAGCTTGGTTTATTATAGAGCTCTTTTATCTCAAGTAGTTCAAAGTACATCCCACATTTTTTTTTTTTTTTTGAATCATCCTCACAACATCAAGGTAAGGTAACATTATTCCCAGTTGACAGATGAGGACCCTGAGACTAAGAGAAATCCCATGGCTTTGTCTAAGCTTATATTAATCAGCTTCTCCTTTATCCTGTCGAGAAAACGTACCCATCTCTCTTCTCGCATTGTCAGGCACAGGATTCCTCAGAGGGCAATCAAGGAATCTTCTGCATTTAGCATCACGTGGGATGCTGGCTACAGTGCAGATCCCTTGGCTTTATTCTGGTCGACTGATCAGAGTCTCTGCAAATATGGGTTCAGGAATCAGTGATTTTGCCAGCACTCCAAGTGATTCTTTTGAAACTGTTTAGTGTGTTCAAGGAAGCAGAGAAATAAATCCCCAAGTGTACATTGTTCTTAGTGACATTATTCACACACACACAAAATCTTGAAGTATTTTATGTTCAGAAACTCAAACTACTGTAACTAAACTTTAGAGCCATTTCTGAACATATTGCCTGATTTATTATCTTTGTGAAATGGAGTAGTGTCTTTGGGCTTGAAAGTAAAACTGATTTGACCTATACACATGAATAGGACAATTTATTGGTGTGTTAACATAGCACTGCTGGGCATGTCACAGAGGAGCTATGGCCAAGGACTCTTCATATACTTCATACCATATACCATACTCCAGTTTGGTCCACGGTTCCATCTGCAATTACTGTATATAGTGAACTTATATACGTATAAGTTTATAAGTATATAAATATATTTATTAGTTACTATATTATATATGTTAATTACTATGTATATTATGTATTAGTTACTATATATCAATATGTATGTATAAGTACCGCGCGCTAACCGATTGCGCCACTGGAGCTCCATCAATAGGTATGTTAGTTAATATATATATAGTAAACTCATATAGACATATACATATACATATATATATGTATATATATATATAGTATTGATTAGAAAGAGTTGCTTTCTCTGTATTCAGAGCTTCTATTTTCATGTGATAATGAAATCAACCATATCTCTCTATGGTATTTCTCGTGGAGCAGCCTAAGACTCTCAGGGTCAGGTAACTTGAAGACTCTGACACTAGGGGATGGACTCCATTAGACAAGCCTAGGTCCAGTCAGTGATGGCTCATAAATCACTTTCTTCTTTAGTTATAGGGGAGGTGGATTTTTCTGCGTGAGTTGGCATCTTGTCTCTCTGGTTCTCTATTTTTACTTCTGGCTTGCAGCAGCCACATAGTAGGGACTCAACACGTACATGTTGGATGAATGAATCCACTCAAGTGTATTTAGAAACTACCAAACACAACCAAGTGAAAAAGAGTTATTCTAGCCTACTGCTGAGAGGAATAGAAGGCACTGACAAGTACTCGATGATTAATTGAAGTAGAGCTAGAAACAGAGTCTAGTTCTGTGGAATTCCCCCCACCCCCTGCTCTTCTTCCTTACCATTGATTCTCCTCCTTACTGTTGACTCAAGAGGTCTTTATCTGAAATTCTCACTGGAAGGCCCCCATTATTTACCTGGCATTATTTAATAAAAATACGCCCTAGTCTTAAGTTCTGTATATCCCTTCCCTTCCATGCCATTAAGGGAGAAGATTCACATTCGTATTAGATAATCTCCACCATTAGGTTTTTGAAGAATGCAGTCCTTTATTTCCTTGTAGATTCCCTTAGCACCTCATTTGGGTTCTTTGTACAATGGAAGTTCTTTTAATGCTGTTTTTACTGACTTGAGATCAAGAATTGGTCATGACCCGTGGGAATGATGAGCATATTATTAGGAAGATAAATATTTTCCTTACACGACTGACATGCCTGTATTTTTACATATATTTTTGACATATTAAATCTATTGAACGGAACGGTTGCTTTTTCAGTTTCTGTTCATTTGAGAAGTTGGATCTATGTTTTTGCCAGCTATCAGTCCCTTCTATACTCTATCTTCTCCTTTATTTTTGTTAAGTGTCAGCATTTATAAGCCTGCCACTTTGGCTGAATCCCACAATCAGTCACATTGTCATTCTTCTTTCATTTTCCTTTCTTTCTAAAGCTAGAAGGAAACGAGCTCTTGGCTAGAGAGATTTATAAACCTAGCAGGTAGGAAAATTAATTAATAATCTGGAAATCAGAGGAGAGCATGAGTGTTCCCCATGGGTTCTTACACTGTGTTATCCAGTAGCTTCTCATATGACTTACTGACATTTTTCTCCTGGCCTCTTTGGAGCCCTTGGGTGAAGTCATTTGTCTTTCTTAGGCTTAATTTACTCATTTAAGAAACTGTAATAATGAGGGGGATTTTTGTTTTCCCCTGGAGAGGGTGTTTAGCACTAAAACAATATTTTCCCCCTTAGCTGTTAAAGATTTCAGTCAGTGTCAGGAGAAAGGAGGCATGCTACTGCAAAGCATTTACTGCAGTAAAAGACCTAACTTTTGGTGAAAGTAATTGAGGTAGGGGGAAAAAGTTGGAAAGAGGGTATTAGTATAACATACAATATTTTCTTTTAACTATAGAATCCTGAGTAGTTCTTAACAACTGTTCAACAGGCCTTCAGATCTGTTCTCTCATTTTATCTTTCTTAAAACAGTGGTATAAAGTATGGAAATTCTAGGCTGTTGATGGTTCTGATAGTCCTGGGTACACAGATATGTGGGTGGAATACCCAGTACTGTGTTGCTTTGTGTTGTTTTTGTTGTTGTTGTTTGCTTTTTTAAAAGATTTTATTTATTTCTCAGAGAGAGAGAGAGAGAGAGAGAGAGAGAGCAGGAGCGAGCACAGGCAGACAGAGAGGCAGGCAGAGGCAGAGGGAGAAGCAGGCTCTCTGCCGAGCAAGGAGCCCGATGTGGGACTCGATCCCAGGATGCTGGGATCATGACCTGAGCCGAAGGCAGCCACTTAACCAACTGAGCCACCCACTTGCCCACCCCCTTTTTTTTTTTTTTAAATAAAGACTTTATTTATTCATTTGATAGAGAGTTCACAAGCAGGCAGAGAGGCAGGCAGAGAGAGAGGAGGAAGCAGGTCTACCGCGGAGCAGAGAGCCCGATGCGGGGCCTGACCCCAGGACCCCGAGACCCCGAGACCATGACCTGAGCCGAAGGCAAAGGCCCAACCCATTGAGCCACCCAGGCGCCCCTTGCTTTGTGTTTTAACACAACACACTATATAGAAAGACAGGGCTGGTTTTATATCCTGACTCTGTCCATTATGCTAATGGGCTGGGTACCTTTGGGCCAGACCTCTCACCTCTCGAAACCTCAGGTTCCTTTATTAAAAGAGAATAATTCTTGTCCTGGAGGATTATTGTAAAGATTGAGTGTCTGACTCGTGAATGCCCAATAAATACCTATGAACCCTCTCTTCTCTTTCTTTTCATTTAGGGCATGAGGATGGTTTTCTTAGAATCTATTTATAGATTATGGAGAGGAAAATCTCCTGAGGAAAAAAGGCAGTTTATTTCAGTATATCTTTCAGAGAGATGTACTCAAGATAAACTAAATTGTTCTTCCCACCTTGCCCTGGATTTGATCACCTGATATCATGTTGAAATCATGTTGTTGATCACCTGTTATCATGACACCTGCTTGCTCTATACGTGGCCATGTCTACAAATCCCTGACCTAGGAATATTAGCTCGTCAAATTCAGCTCTGAGGACTCTGTCGTAGAGCTTTGCGGGAACAGTAAAGTTAAACTGTACCTTTGAATTTGTAAGTCCTCATAGACCTTAAAGATTTAGTTTTGGAGGGGAGAAGAAGCAACTTAGACAGTCATTACTTGAATTCTGAAATCCAGGGGAATAATGATTTGCTGGCATTTTGATAATGGCACTTTGATTTTTATGCTTTATCATTATAAAGGAGATAATGATAGTGGGAGAGAAGTGTTTACTTTGCTTAAAACGGAACTAATCCCACAGGGGAGGAGAAGAGATTCTTCAGTGTGGTATGTAGAATAAGAATCAAACTAAGGACTATGTTTGGGAACATTAGGCAGTTGCCACCCCCTGCCACCCACCCCTTCCCCTCACGCCCCAAGGATTGGTGAAGGAGCCCTTTAAGTCTGAGAAGGAGATAAAGCCCCATGGAACTGTCTGTGGGCTTTATGGGGGGCTGGGAAAGCCTCAGGCTGTGGGGAAGCTTTTCCATTCATAGCAGGCTTCATTCACAGAGAATGTTAGGTCACACGGAAGCTCACTACCCCCTGCTGACCTTTCCAGACAGAGGTTGGCTGGGCCGCCCCCGAAACAATGAGTTCCAGAAAGCCAGG
This sequence comes from Taxidea taxus jeffersonii, assembly GCA_003697995.1. Taxonomy (NCBI): domain Eukaryota; kingdom Metazoa; phylum Chordata; class Mammalia; order Carnivora; family Mustelidae; genus Taxidea; species Taxidea taxus. Next base: position 11,986 of record RCUC01089275.1, read on the forward strand.
ACACCTGTTAACCTGTGACCTCAGGATATGATGACCTTGGGTATTTGAGGCTCTGAGCAAGAGAGAAAGAAGGGAGTCATACATTTTGCAAATTCATTCTGGATCCTAAACTGTCTGTGACGGTTTGTGCCATGATGTGTTAAATGCAACAGACTATTTCAGGTCAGACCTCCCTCGCCTCATGCAGCTCTAAATCCTTGAACTTCTCAAAGTAACACGTGATTTCTGAATTTTATGACGTGGATGGGCGAGACATTGAGGCCTGAAGTTACTGTCCTAGGCTCCATAGTCACTTGGCCTCGGAAATGGGGATGGAGCCCAGGTTAATTCAAAAACATCTTAATCATTAGCATTCTGAGTTTTAAGCACAAAAGTAGCATATAAAAGTGAAATTATCTTTTTGGGAAATGTGACTAATGTAGCAAACTCCCTGAAATCCATCTGATTTTCTAATCTGGCCCATGTAAAGATTTTGGGGTCTTTCTGGGAGGACTGGAATGTCAGATGTGGGGATTTGCATCAGGAAGATGGAGTCTGTGATGGACTAACATTGGACTGAGCAGCAGGAGGACTATCGTCTTCAGGCGATGGAAAACACAACTTCCTGTTTCCTCCAGGACAGTTCCTGGACTGAAGGGGGGATCTACAGAGCCCAGCTGAGACAGGATGGTGGTAGGAGCTGGGGTTTCTGTGTGATAAAACAATGGCCTTGGTTTGTTGTCACAGTTCTCTTAGCATTTTCCTGAGGATGAAGGGTACTCATCCTAGAAGCCCGAACACATTGTGACATGTGGCTTCAAGTAAAGTCAACTCTTGGGGACCCTGTCATAGTTTTGAGAGCACCTTCATGCTCCTCTACTCGGCCTCCTTCACATACCTACTTTTATTCTTAGCTCAGAGGCAGAATTTCTGCCTTCCCTGAGGTCAGAGATCGCAGTGACAACACAGATGCCTTAACTGGAGTGGACACGATAGAGAAAAATGTTCAGCCTCCCCATGTGAAGGTCTCTCCTGCATTTACCATAAGCATCATCTGGGAGGGGCTCCTGGGCAGTGGCAGGCTGGTAAATCAGCTCTCCAGAACAAACGCCCCGATTTGTGCCGTCTGCCAATTTCTGTGTGTAAATCTTCCCATGACCAAATTTACAATACCGAGGTGGTATCATTGAACATAGAACTGAGAAAGGGTGTGCACAGTTGGCTCTTGCAAGCAGGGCACGCCGGTTCCAGCACATCACTGGCTGGACCTTGAGTGTTTGCATAATTAGATGGAAGGTTAGGTTGGCATGTGTATAAATGTGGGAATGAAGGCTTCTTCTGAGTTCTCTACCCAGAAATTCTACCAAGGATCAGGCGATGCATACGTTTGCTGCATGTGCAGTGCTTCTTCTAGTGCTTGCCGTCTCTGCTCTTGGGACCTTCTGAATTTTGGTCTTCTTCCAGATTCCTTCCTCAGTCCTCTGTTCTTTCTGTTCCATATAGTCTGCCTGGGACAGCGAAGCCATTTTAATTGACGTACTGTGTACATATTTCCATCTTAGACCCCTGTCCCCAGCTTTGAGATTCTCACTGCCTTTTGGACTGTCCCCAAGATTGTCCTGCAATCCCCAAGTGCTTTGAGTCCTAGGTCTCTAAGTTGGAATTCAATCCCTCCGCCCCACGAAAATCTGGCTTCACTTCCTCAGTTTTTGTCCATATGGATGGTGCTATTATCATCCCAGTCATCCACACTAGAAATCAGGGAAACGTTCCTGGTTCTTTTCCTTAGCTTCATCCTCTGCATCCGACTCTTCAGCAAATCTTGACAATTTCTGAGTAGCCCCTAAATATGCCTTCCCCTCCCCCCCCACCGCACTGCTCTCTCTAGCTCTGTCATCATTAACGCAAGTTAAGATCCTTCCAGTTATGCACCCCGAGTATCAACAACTTTCTTACTGATTTTCTCAGCTTTGAAACTTCCCGTCAGATCTGTCCTCCACACTGCTGACTCTCTAGCCAAGCTGTCCATTCCTTTGGCCTTATTGCTCCTGTAACCAATATGATGTCAACTTCCACTGCCTCCCACCCTCACATCTCTTTTCTTAATGCCTTTGTTTGTGCTGGTGTCTCTGCTGCATCCTCCCCAACGTGGTTAACTCCTACTCATAACTTAAAACCCACTGCAAGCATCCCCTATTTAGGATGCCTTTTCTGATGCCACCTTTAGGCTGGGTCCCTCCTGGCTCTTCCATGATATTTGTCTATCTATCTCTGCTCCATTTTAAAAAACTCACTTTGCATTATAATGGTTTCTTTGTGTCTGTAGACCCAGCAACCTGGGTGTCAGAACTGCATGCTCTTTACCTTTGGTCTCTCCTACCTTGCACAGTGCCTGGCACATAGTACTGTTAGTTCACTGGGGCTGAATAAGTAAAAGAGAGATCCATGCTGTACTCCTCAAATGTACTTAGCTCAGCCTTCCCAAATCAAGATAAAGATACAGGATGCTAGGTTGAATTTGAAATTCATATACATAACAAATAACGTTTTAGTATGAGTCGGTCCTAAATACTACAGAGGACATACTTATGCCCCCAAAGTATCCTATTATTCATTATTTATCTGAAATTAACATTTAACGGAGATTCTTGCAACCTAAACCTAGAGAAGAAATGAGCTCACACCCAAAGTAGTTGACCCAATGCAGAAGTTCACACTGGGCTTGACATCACTTGCCCTAGGGTTTTGTGCAGACTGTGCCTTGTGTCTTTGAATGGATTCTGTGTGCATAGCTCATAATTCTCATGAGCACCAGCTTTGCCATAACACTGTGCTGGCCTCCATTATCTGCATGCATGTTTTTCTTTGCATGGCAAGGACATTTAACCTATTCATACATACACACATGCATACATATACAATCCAGACAGATGGTTAGAGCGTATTTGTGTATCGTCTCATGACATTCCATGTGGCTGGACGGTGCATTTCTCTCAAAAGGGAGTATTATGTACAGAGCCAGCAGTATGTACCTTCTTAAAGTCTATAAAACCCTAGATGTGGCTTTTAGGTTTTGTTAGAGAGTTATGACTAGAAAATGACTTGCTGTTGACATTCCTGCTCAGGCCAAGATGCCCCAGGACTGATGTACTGAAGGTTGAGCATGGCTTGGAGAAGGACTTTGTACTGTCTCCGGTTTAATGAGGTTGTTTACTTAGTATGTCCACTATTAAAGTGTCAGATGACTAAAGTATTATTTTGATTGAAGGACTTTTTTTTTTAAGTTAGAAACACCCAAGTTGTTAATAGTTTATGTTTTCAGAAAGTGAAAGAGTATCTTTCTCTGTGACTGGAAACAGGATTGAAATACGGCACATTTCATCTCTCACGTTGTTTTTCTCCCATCCTCCTTGTGCCAAAATGGATAATTATGGAAATTCCTCAGCTAGGACAGTCGAGCAGAGTTTTAGATATTTACCCCATAGGAGTCAGAC
>RCUC01089281.1:0-10375 GCA_003697995.1 Taxidea taxus jeffersonii
TCATCACCGCAGCATAACCCAGCCTGGCCCAGCTGGTTGGGTAGATTAATTAAGTCAATAAGGTAGAAATGAGAAGCGATCCATACGTTACAACTAATGTATTCTTAAAATATAAATATGCCTTCATTCACCTGTTTTACGGAAGTCAAGAGCATTCCTTTCAGCATCATTCGGTTGATGGGACCTCCATTTCATCTCTTACAAGCCCACCTCTGACCCTCTAAACTAGAACGGGAGCTTGGAGACCTTCCTCAGCAATCTGAATATGGACTTTTTAGATTTTTCCTAGTTTTAAAAAATAGTCTACAATTGTCTCTCCCACATTAATTTGACAGCAACTCTTTCAGCAACTCAAACTTTCAGAGCTTTCTAATTTTTTATTTTAATTTAATTTAAAATTAAAATTTAATTTAATTTAAATTTGAATTTTAAATTTAATTTTTAAAAAATAATTGTGACAACTGGAATAAAGGGATATAAATGTAGATGCAGGACTCTGTTAGGGTGGTTCTAGAAACTACTCCGACTGAGGGGTCCTCTTTCCCAGCCCAGAGCTGGCCACCACGTGACAGCAGTCCTCCTAGACACAAAACTGTGCATGTCGTCAAAGGATTTTGATAACCACAGTCCTGTCTGTTCATCACACAGAGGTCCCAGAGATGGACTGTTGCCATCTTACAGTAGATGAAACTGAGGCCAGGGGAAGTGACTTTTCAAGATAAGAGTAAGGACTGACAGTTACTGGGTGTGAGGCTTCCATAATTCACAACCCAAAAAATAAAAATAAAAAATTACCCATATAATTGCAAAAAACTTAGTATGAAAATGAGGCCAACCATTGCAGCAGATGTGACCTTGAGGTTGAGAAGGCCAAGGACACCAGAAGATCAAGTCCTCAGTAGATGCAGGGACAAGACAACATCAGTAGACACTGCCATCCGTGCCCGGGAAGACCAGCAGGCACACAGCCGTCAGGGCCCATGTTGGGATGGGCAGATGTTGAGGGTCCCACCCCGGAGAGCAGAATGCTTCCTGCAGATGCCCTGGTTCTGCACCCTCCACCTCCCCTTAGCTTCCAGAACACTGGTTTCCTGTGGACTTTCACTCTACTTTTGGAAAACACTTTTTTTCCCCTGTTTTCCTCCCGAGAAAGTCATCAAACAAATTCCATTTGAGGGACTGCGTGTCTTCTTCAGCCTTCCTTCCTTCCAAGCTCTCTTCCTTCCTTTCTGTGTGTAGAATGAGGAGGCTCAGAGGTCAATTCCAGTCTCAAAAAGTATAGGGCTTGGAGCTCCAACAGAAGGGCAAAGCTCTGAAAAACGTCCTGGGTATAAAGCAAGAATCACACCACGATCCTTTCAGACACACACCCCTCTCTTTCGACTGAACTGTGAGTGCTTAGACTCTCCCGTTTCTCAGGCGGAGCCCACCTTTCTTCCCTTCTCCCCATTCTGCCCGCAGGAAGGATGTAGTACCTACTAACTTAATAGAGACCATGATTTAACAAAGACCATGACAGCTGCACACTTGCTCTGGTCCTAGCTCTGACTTCTGGTTGGCATTTGTGTCTTGAGAAGCAGCTTAGCCTTCCACCCCTCGAAGACCTCCAATTTTCCAGGGCTCTCTATTCCTGCTCAAACCTGCTTAGAGATTTGCCCATTCTGGGCTCACGGACCAGACGTCATGGGGCAGACATTCTGCTTCTCAGCCTGCAGCCCCACAAACTCCCTCAGTATGTCTTCCGCCTTCCCCGTTAGTCAGATGGCAACTATTTGCCAACTATTTCTCTGCTGCATGACACACATCGGGATCTCGCCCACCTCCAGTGACAGCTGATGCCATAGACTCCACTCCCGTAGGATGAAGCTCTGTGTTCCTGGTACGCTAATACAATATTCAGAATCCTCCGTGGGTGGTGTTCTTCCCACTGAAAACTCCTGGTGTATGCGGGGAACGTACTCGGCTTTTGTGGCTTGTGTTATTACTATGGTTAAAGCAAGGTGGGGTGATGAGAAGAGAGATCCTGGCCCTGAGTCTTCTGTGATGACACCATTGTGGCATCTACTAGGCCCAGAGGCTTAAACACGGTAGCTCCAACCATCACAGAATCAATGTCCTCCCCACCTTCCATAAGGGAAACCTTGGGCCTGACCACCCGGGACCTGGCTCAGAATCGTGTATATTGTAAGTGATCCAGCGTAATTTAGAACAAAGTCTTGGGTCTCCAGGCCCTGGGCCTTTCGGTAACTATCCAACTTCAACAACTAGCTTCCCTCCTGTGATCTGCAAGTTTTTCCATCTATAATACTGGATGGTTACACTAGAAAATCCCCAAGGTCTCCTTTCTCTCGCGGGTTCTTTTTCTCCTAAAGGTAAGAGTAACAAGGCTCCTCTGTTGTTAGTACTTTCCCATTCACAAGCCCATTCATTAAGTCTGATCACTGCAGCCAGAGCCTTCCACAGAATGAGAGATTGACAGCCCCGGGGGAGGAAATAGCCCTCTTTACATAATGATTCCCACTATGATTTGGCTATAAATAACCCATGAGGAAAATGAGGCTTCTCGGCAGGCTCTGATTGTAGTGGGTGTTGGGATGCATGACCGTGACCACACAGATGCTCTAGACTGACGGGGAGGCTGCCGCTGCTGGTTCCACAGGGCAGGTGCTCCTGCCTGAGAGGAGTGTTTGGGTGAAGGGCTATAGCTGGCTGATAGAATGCAGCAAGTACAACTAACACATCAGGACACGACACAAGACTATGGTCGTACATGGCCACTGTTCACTGACTACCCCAGGGAGCTCTGGCAACACCCCCTGCACCTGCATCCTTGAGACATGCCAGTATGTGGGTTCACCAGACCTGTCCTGCCTGAAATCCCTCCCAAGGCCAGAGCAGGGATAGGGACCAGCAGAAGCCTCATCTGCTCCCCTTCCTGGGCTCTCAGCAGCCCCGACTGACCCAGCCATCCATACACCCACTCCACATACTTTTGTTCAAGCCCCGCTCAGCACCCATCCCTGAGCAGGCACTCCAGGGGCCATGGAGGTGAAATTGGAGAACACAGGCTTTCTGGGAGCAGGGATACCCAGGATATACATGCATATAAAGAGTAACAATGGGGACAGTGCCTGTAGAATGTGCCCAGCACTGTGGACAAACCAAGCAAGCAAAACTCCCAAGGAATCGAAGATGTTTCCCAGGAGGGAATGATGGGCTAGGGGATGTGGAAAGCAGCTTCTGGACAATTCAGGGGGCCATCAGTTGATAACTTGAATCCACCCTTCAGATGGCTGGAGTCACTAGCCCAGTTGGGAAGGTCTAGGCTTGCAGATGTGCCTGCCAGAGTTCACATGCATGCGGACCGGACTCCTGCCAGGACCAGAAGTTTCAGCCAGTCCTCATTGTGGTCCTGCTGTCCCTGCCTTCATACTTGAGTTCATGGCTGTCATGCCGAGAGCACAGCATTGGGACAGTCGCACCAAGGTATGGTTCTGGGCTCTGCCATTTTCTGGCTATGGGACCAAAGTGACTTAGTTCTCTGAGTCTCAGGGTCCTGATATGTAAAATGGGGTTGATGATACCTGGTTTATAGAAGTATTGGAATTAAAATAGTCCTTGCTGGCCTCCAGGAGGGGTTAAGTTCTCCTGGGGGCCTCCCATGGCCTCCCGTGGCCTCCCGTGCCAGCTGTTGCTGGCATAGTGACAGTGCCCTCGAGGGCAGGTCACTAACTCACCTCTGAATCTTTGGAGCTTGAGACACTTCCTGGGAGCTGTTGGGCACCCAGACGATGTTACTGTGGGAGACTGTATTCTTGTAGACTGTATTATTGCTTGGCACTAGCTCCCCTACCCCCACGTGTCCCCCCCACCCAGCTGTGCTGGATTTGGTTGTGTGACTTACTTTGGCTACTGGTGTGTGACTCAGCTGAGCAAGGGCCACATCCCTGAAGATGTATCCAATGTCCTTCCTTGCTTGGTTTGACGTGGCCTCCTAAGATCCTGTCCTCCAACAGGTCATGAAGGTGCTTCAAACTGCTCTTTTCCTGGGTCTTCTGGTGACAGCCAAGTGAGGCAGACATGAACCCAGCTCACAGCCTGGACTCGGGCTCATCCGCGTCCAGGCAAGCCCTGTAAAGCCCCATAGAGCCAGGCTCCCTGATGAGTGTGAGAAGTAACTATTGGTTAGCACTGAGATTTGGAAATTGTTTATTATGCATCATAATCGCAACAAAGCCTAACACATCATTCAAAGTTAACTCAGTACTAAGAGTGTGCAGGTATTGTTTTAAGGGCTTTATACAGAGTATCCTATCAAATCCTTATGGGATTCCATGGGGTGGTACTATAATTATCCCTCTCAGCAAATAGGGGAACTTGGGCATGCATTATCCCTAGAGTCATATAGTAAGTGAGAGCACAGGAATTCCAAAACAAGCACTCCAGCTCCAGGGCCTGAGTGCCATAACACCTCTGCCATACTGCCTCCCACAGGAGTTGACAAATTAATAAATTAATCTGCATGTGGGTCAGCCTGGGGCTTTGCCTTAAACCCCAGCCCTGCAGTTGTGACTTCTGCTGCATTATGCTGGTTAGACACCCCGTCCCCTGAGCCCCATTTGCCAACACAGTGCCAGGGTCTTGCCTCCTGATGACAGAGCTCCTGAACAACCCCACTGGATCCTCAAGAAGAGAGTCTATATCTAGACTCTCAGATCCCATGCTGGGAAACTCCAGCTCCAGCTGCCGGATTGCTGGCCATCCACCCTACCTCTGAACTTCCAGAATGAGTCTCTAGACTTACCCAGTTCTCATTGTACCAGGTTCACCTGTTAGGCATTCAGAGACTATATCAGGTTTTCCAAAGAAACAGAACCAGTATCATAAATATATATGAAAAGAGATTTGTTAGAAGGAATTGGTTGGGAGAGGGTGGTGGGGTTACATTATGTGTTTAAATAAAAAAGCTTAAATTAAAGAAAAAAAAAAGAAGGAATTGGTTCATGCAGTTACAGAGACTGAAGAATCCCCAGATCTGTAGCCAGCAAGCTAGAAAGAGGCATGAGACCCAATTAGCACACAGCCTTCAATCTTATGGGAAGTATTTAAAAAACTGAATTAGCAGTGGAACTGACCACTCCAGGAAAATACACCAATCCTTGGTCGTCTGAGATATGATCACAGATTTCTTATCCATCAGATAAATGATAAATCCAAATTACCAGTTTTTAATCTGATTCATAATAAATAGTGCTGATAGAAGTTATCAATAAATAACAAAACTGACGATCACACAATTATGTGGTTAATTGCTAAAAAGCACACCCTTCTCACCAAACAGAAAACACAGTGGCAGAAGGTCTCGATGAAGTCTGATATAGAGGAAAGACACTGATTGATAAATTCCTATCTTCACTATGAAGTTTTTCAAGGAAATAATTGATTCCATAAAAACAAATTTAGTAAGATTAAAATAAGAACATGGAAAGTTACGCTCTAAATGGCTTCCTTGTACCAAAAAGAAAAACGATCAATGCATTTAATATGTTCAGTGCATTTTCCTCTAGAAAATATTTGTTAGGGGAAAATGTGTTGATGTTGATAAACTTATGGTTAAAAGGTTTGTTTCCAGAGCCACAGAACCATCATCAGTGTCCAGTGGTAGGGACAAAAATGTCTGTTCACCTTTGCTCTTTTGAAATGCTCTTCTTTCTTCCCATGTTGCTTTTCCCCATCTGTTCTCCTGTTAGAAGCCTTTCAAGGGCTGGTTTAGATGCTACCTTAGCTACGAGATATTTCCTGATGCTCCATTTAGATGAGAACTCCCCCTCTATGAATTCCCTCTGTGCTTTTTCTCACTTTCAACCTGTGTCACAGTTACTCGACTTCATCCACACTTCTTCCCCCGGGGATCCACACAGCCTGTATCCTGTCCACCTGGGCAATCCTGGGGCCCAGCTCACAACCCCAGCACCCAGGAGCTAGTCAACAAACCACAGAGGAATGACCAGGGGTGGAAGCTATCACTTGCACACCAATGTGAGTTTATATCCACATACTCCCTATCCCATGGAGGTATGCCTCTTCTGTGTCCAATGAAATCACTGATCTTCAGTCAATGTTCCCTGAACCATGACAGCAGGTCAGGCAGATGTCATTGGGGACTGAAGATCCAGGTCAGAGTTTGGAGCTCTTAGCTCCTGTGTGACCCCTATTCTACTAGGTACCTGGTCAACCCCAGTCACATCATTCCTCTTCACTTCCTGCCTCCAAGTGAACCAGGACCCCAGGCCAAGCTTGCTGGAGAAAGTCATAGCCGTGGGAGGTGGGGATGGTCTGGAACCACTCCAGGTGACAAGGTCAAGGTCAGGAAACTGCTTTTAATAACCTCAAACTGTTGTTGATACCGTGTTCAAGAAAAGATAGGGATTGATTGATGTCCTTGGATGGGATCTCCCAGCACTCAGGCCTGGGGGAGCATAAGCCACGTGGCCCTGAGAGGCCGAGTATTTAGTGGGGGGAGTGGGCTCCTGAGCCTTACTGCCCGAATCTGAATCTCAGATCTGCGACACTCCCGTGTGACCTTGGACAGGTCACTGGACCTCTCCTTCCGTGTTTTATCAATGGTAAAGTGATGGCGTTAACTGTACCTATCTCCTGGCTCTTCTGTGAACAATCAAATGAGTTAATGCTGATAAAATGTTGAGCATGCAGCAAGCAGACCACAAACCGGGTTCTCACGGCCCTCCACTCAGGGTGCTCTTCGGCACCCCAAGGTCCTTCGTGGACATGGAGTGTGAACATGTCCTGTACTTGCACAGGGAAACATGACTTCGATGTCTGAAATGTCCAGATGATTTTACCAAAGAGGGAGGGGCCCGGGCAGGGGACAAAGAGTCACTCACATTTTTCTTAGGCTGTGGCACTCCCTCTCCCTGCAGGAGGAGACCCAGTACCTCTGAGCTTGTTTTCACTTCATTTTTAAAGCCCTATTTTCTTCTTTGACAACAGCTTCCTGCCACTTCAGTCTCTCTCTCATGAAATAACAAGGCAAACAAAGAATGGGCCTTCCAGATGCCCTTTTGCTCCCCTGAGAGCTACGGTTCATCAGTGCTAAATTACCATTCTCTACACTTCATTCAGTAGGAATGAATCAGGGTCCTAAAAATCCCTGAGTATTTGTATTTAATCCACAAGCAACTTGGCAATGTTCCTTCTTAATGGGGAATATTGTAGGAAAAGAATAAATCTCATCAACTTAATTTTACATGGAAAAGACCATTGACTGTGAATTTTTTGCATCATGATTGCCTTTAGAAAAAGATTTCTAAGGAAAGGGAGCACCCTCTGCACACACCCCCCCCCCCCCGTCCATAAAAGGTGCACATGGCTGCAAAAGGAGTATTGATCTGGGGGCCTGGACACCTAGGCTCTAGATTCTAGTTCCTATGACCTTGCTGGGCTTCTTGGACAAGTCCCTCAACTTCTCTGGGCCTAGTTTCCACATGTGCACAATACAGGAGGTGGACAAAATGAGATTCGATATCTCCAGCCAGCTTTCAAATTTGCTTAAAGCACATAAAACATTGCTAAAGAAGAGAAAGGAATAGTGGCCATTTCGGCTCTGAAAACGACATTCTCCATGTTTCTCTGGGCCCAGCATTGTGCTAATGTCCTACAAATGGGACACAGGTGGCCCCACGCCCCAAACTGGGAATGTCAAAGCAAAGTCTGATGGCCCCACCCCCACTTGTGAGTGGGCATGCTCATGCTTCCTCAGAGTCCTCCCCAAAGTGCCATGGAGCCCCAAAGGGTTCCTTCTGAGCTCAGGAACATTCTCTTCTTAGATCTCCCCCGGTCTCAATCATTCATCTCCTTATCAAGCTTGACATCTTGCCCTATTTCTTCCTGTGACCACACATCTGATTTGCTGTTGATCCGTTTCATTCCCCTCCTAGGTTTTGGCTCCTAAGCTCTCGATTTCTAGAATGGGGCACCCGAAAATGGAGCACAGGACTACTGCATGGACACAAAGAGGCCTGCTTGGGCTTTCCAGATACAATCACAGAGCTGATAGATTTCCAATTCTCGCTGTCTACATGGCTTTCCATTCTGCCTACATCATATGACATAACCCTACCAATAAACTCCAAAGGAAATCTAGTGATTATTCCCTTTTTGATATGGAAAAACAAAACAAAGTCTTGGCATGTAACTTAATCCCTTTGACTTCCAGATCTCATGAACTAAGAAGTTGAGTGAGTCAGAATTTGAATGGGGATGATTTTAAAATAAAAATGACTCCACAAGGGATCAGAAGAAACCCCAGGGATTTAATGTCTGTACATAGCTAGGAATAGACATAGAGAGAAGCTGATGGGTCTGTGCATATACACATAGGAGGATATGTGTGCGAATATATACATATATCTGTGTCCCAGCTCTGTCCTCTGAGGGGGCCTGGAAACCAATTGCCTGAGTAGCATAACACCCTAGAGCCCAGATCTTTATTTCTAAATACAATTCTCTGCTAAAAGGAACTGAAACTCCTTAAAGAAATGGTTGATTCCAGAGCTCAAGCAGGAAATATACAAGACGAGTCTGGAGTATCTTGGGCCAAAAAATAGCAAACTGCCCAATGAATAATAACAGCATCTCAAAAAGACACAGAAGGCAACTCGAAAGCCCCCCCCCCCGCCGCCAGTCAAATATGAGACCATTTAAACATCACAATAAATACAGAGAGGAAAGGATTATGACCTATTATAAGATCTAGGAATCCAAGAGTCTACACAGGTACGAATTTAAAAATAAATAAATGCCCTTCCTTGCAGTAAAAAAAAAAAAAGCCAACAGTAAAACGATGATGAAATTTTTTAAACACCCCATCTGGCAATCACAACAATAATTGATTCAGGGAAGGATCCTTCATAGATGCCAAAACCAGTGGGTAAAATTTGAGGGCTAATGGGGTGTTTCCGTAGTCTCAAAGTATCTCTCCGAAGGATATTTATCAAGTATCTTTGTATCAAGTATCAAGTAACTTTATATTCGCTACCATCACCCGGTGATCAGAGCGCATGTTCCCAGTGACAGGAAGTGACGGCATCTTCCCCGGTACGATGCTGTGAGAGGAACAGGGCACTGCTTCTGTGGGGCTCCTGTCCAAAGTCCGAAGTGTGTGTCTGAATCTGCACAGCAGGGAGCACCAGACAACCCTAAATTTAAGGACATGCCACCATGTGACGGGAACACATCATTCCTGTTGTCACACAGAGCCAGGAGAGGGTGAGGACAGTCAGGCATGAATTTTAAAGGCATGCCTGCTGTTCCCCTGTTGTCACACATTCCTTCCTTGCTGTGCTGTGGGGAGGGCACAGGAAGCATGGCCACCTTCAGATTTAGCATGAGCATCACTGGTTGGGTGACCTTGGATGAGTCTCAGGACATCTTGCTCGCTGTCCTTGGTCAGCTTGTCTCATCTCTGCCATGGGCCAGCTGGAACGACCTCACTGGGTATTCATGGGGCTCTGGGGGAAATATGGAAGCCCTCTCTGAGTTATAAAAGATCGTCTGGGTGTGTTGTACTATGATAACCCTCCCTGTGGGGCTTTCAGCCCTGCAGGCTTTTGCTCAGCCCAAAATGTGCAGACCACCACCCTGGGACTTGCTGCATAAACACCTAGTTACTCACTCAGTTGTAGCATGTGAGACTGGTGTGTGGGTGTGTGTGTGTGTGTGTGTGTCCAAGGTGGGGACACACATTCCCTGAACACCTCCACCATACCAGCCACTCTTCTAGGCCAAGAAGACCGTGAGGCCAAGACAAAATGACTCTCAGCTCTCAGGGCCTCAGCTTCTAGGACAATATATGAGGAACCTCAAGGTCGATTTAAACTGCATGAAGCCATGGAGTTCTTTTAAGGAGGAGAAAGAAAAAGAGCAACACAAAAATAACCTCAGTGATGTACACACTCATTTAATTGTCCTCCAAACCTTTGGGGTTAATGTACCCATTTCTCAGATAAAGAAACTAAAACGAGGGGCTCCTGGGTGGCTCAGTTGGGTAAGCGTCTGACTCCTGGTTTTGGCTCAGGTCGTGAACTTGAGGTTCTGGGATGGACCCCGCATCCCACTCCAAGCACTCAGTTCAGGATCAGCTTGAGATTCTCTCTCTCCCTCTTCCTCTGCCCTTTTCCCTGCTCACTCTTTCTCTCTTTCAAATAATAAAAAAATCTTAAAAAAAAAAAAAACTGGAACTGGAAAAGGTGCCCAAATTCAGACAACTAATAAATGTGGGGGCTAAAATTTGGACTGCAAGCTGTGGAGCTTCAGAATCCCAGCATTGTGGCTCTGTGGGCCACCGCTGGGTCCC
>RCUC01089283.1:0-13400 GCA_003697995.1 Taxidea taxus jeffersonii
TACCACATATATGTGTCTATAGAAGGTCGTTTAATATTTAATACTTGTGATGAGTCTCTATGATACGAATTAGAGTTATCATACTCCCCACCTCAGTCACGGAAAGGGATGCCTGGATAAGGTGAGCAAGCTGCCCAACAGCCTGGGACTGCAGCCCTCACACTCTGATTCCAGAATCCTTATTCTTGCTACCAGGCTGGATTGCTTCCCAGTTGAGTATTCAGTTGAAACATATAAAATTGACTTCTTAGGAGATTAAAAAAACCCTAATATTTAAACCAAATGGATTATCCATATTATGGTTTATTTCAGTTAAATCCCTTTTTAAGATGGCAAGCTTTTGACTACTGGTTTTGTTGGGGGTCATGGGACATCCTTTATTTTATGGCACTTAACTCACCGAAAGCATTTCTCTGTTTGTCCACTGTAAGTAACAGCACCCAGTGACTGCTTTCTTGCAGTGGTGACCATCTGTCTATGGTTTTTTACCTACTTAGACAAAATATTGGTTTTGTTAACATCTATCTTTTATATTCATTTTTCATGGGAAAAATGTTGGAGACCAGTGGGAAACATGTTGGAGGTAAAATACTTAATTACTACGGTAGGGAGATACTGGTTTGAGCCTTGGCCACTACAGATGTTCTACACTGATCTAGAAAGAGTTCTGATGGAAGTAAGGTTTCAAAGCACAGCTTGACTGCTTTGTTTAAAGTGAACTTCAATTGAATTACTACAAAGGAATATAAAAATTAAAACATAAATATAAAAACCAAAATAAAGCTTAAAATCATGACTTTTAAAATTATCTAAGATTTGTTTTCTCTTCAGGATTATCTATTGCCTGTTCCCATTTTGCACAATTCATAATTTATAGCTATAACCCCCTCCCCCAAATTATCAGTGAAATAACTGATATACATTAAACTTAGAGGGATATGTTCAGGGGCTTTCTATCTGATATTTAGTTAAGCCTTCTTCCTATATTAAGCAAAAAACAGTTAAGGCAGTGTTCATTAATAAAAATGGCAAAATAATTTCTTTTGAACAATTATTAAGTGCTATGTTCTGTGTTAAGTGCCATATAATCATTAATCATTATAATCTCCTTATTTTACAGAAGAATAAATATCTGATAAGGCAGATTAAATAACTTGTCCAAAGTCTTAGTTTGAATTTTTCTCTTTTGTTAAAACTATACACTTTTCAGTGTTAAAGTTTAATCTAAATAATTGCTAGCTAATGGGGAGAATGCCTAGTACAGTTTTCATTTCCATTTCAGTTATACTCATTCTTTATCTCAGCTAATCTTCTACACTTATGATGGTTATAGTATGCTGTAACTTTTAATACTGGACATAAATTTCATATGCAGGAAACCTGCTCCAATAATATTTTTTGCGTCGTAACATTTACAATCAAGCGATCCGAGTTCATTTAAACTAGTAAATGAATCATCTTTGCAATACAAGTATAAGTAAGACTCTAATTTACAGGTTTGCCAATCATTCTTCCTTGTGGAGGGCTTTAATTTCCTTTTGGCTTACAAATTCAACCCACTTCCTTTCTGGAGTTATAATTTCAAGGGCCACGCCTGCCTGAAGCTCTTAGAAATAGTTTCTAGGCTATTGCAATGTAATTTCTATGCTCACAGATGTTGTTTTCATTAGATAACTCAACCTCTGGGTGAAAACCCAACCTCACTGTGTTCCTTTTTACATCACCTTCGTTTTACCTGCTGTAAAAGAAGTTATTAGAAGAATAGCTGCTTCTTTAAAAGAGAAATATCAAAATGCAAAGCGAAGAAGGCATATGAGCCAAACATGCTTTCAAAAGCAAGGGTATGTTCAAAAATTGTGAATTGAGCTCATTATCCAGTTTGGGGCCTCTTCTGCTAATCACTCTACATACAGGAAGTGGTAAAAGTTTAAATAAGCCAGCTGATACTTAAGCATTTTACTCGTTTTGAAAGTTGCCTGAATCAATTGCTAATGTCTTAAATTTAAGTTTTATAGCATTATCCATCTCCAGGCCCTTCAACTGTACTCTGAAGTTTCAATTCATGCCAGGTAATACTATGATATTTATAAATTCAAACTAATATTTTCCTTCATAATTCTCTTGCGGACTCACAAACATTAGAATCACATCAAATATCCACACATGCAATTGAGAAGCAAAATAATATAAAGATGAGTATTCGTTTTAGAATTGCAATTTCACCCACTTATGCCATTCACATTCCTTATGGTGACTCGGGGACCTCAAATGACATCAAAATAAAAATGAGACTTTTGCCACTCTATTTTTTACAGCTCAGAAAATTTAAAAGAACATAAAAGGAAACAGTCCAGGACCTCCTAGACCAAAGAGTGAATATCATCAGCAAATTCATGGCTTTGATTAAAGAACTCACCAGGAGTCCAGCTATTATGTTCCATCTCGCCACAACTCCTAGAATTCACACTAAGTTAATACGGAGTCAGGATTTGCAATTACCAGCAAAGTACTGTGTAATATTTTGGCTGCTTTTCACACAGACTGGCCTTTTTCACCAGCTGCATTGTCATCTACTTTAAGGGCAAAACAAAACAAAATAAAATAAAATTTCCTCTTATGTTCCTCTTCGCGATCAAATTAATTGCTATACCAGGTACAAATGAAAACATGCCAAAGAAACCTTTCTAAAGCAGCTCAGAGAATGAGATGCGCCACAGCTGGGGGGCTTAGCTCCCTCCCCAGCGACTCAGTGGCAAACAGGGACAGTCAAGGTTAGCACGGAGCAATGGCAGAAGCCACAAGTCAGTAAGCTCGGGGTGGGGGGTGGAGATGGGGAAATCAATACTTCCAACTGCACTGAATAAAATCAAATTGCTGTCCAGAAGGCAAGGGGGCAGGGAAGGCAGCTTCACAAGCAAAAATATAAACATAAAGGGTACTACCAAGAGATTCATGTTTCTCAAAGACACACGCCTGTCAGCTTTCTCCTGTGGAAAGGGGTTAAAGCTTTTAAATGAACTGATGTGATAAATGCAAACTCAAAAGGACCAAAAAAAAAAAAAATGAATGTAGAAACAATAAAAGTAAGTAGCAGGACCAAGGCTACCTCTAGTTCTCTCAGAATTCCTGACTGTCCACAGGTTTCCAAATCCTCCAGCGCTTGGGACCAGAAGTTCTCCTCTTGTTCAGCCTCTGAACTGTCGGGAGCTCCTGTAAAACTGTCATCAAAAAGCACAGTCCAGGGTGAGAACTTTCCAGACGTAATCCCAGAATCTCTCTCTTTCCTCTCTGGCACACCCAAAAAGTGGGAGATCCTTTTTGGATCTGGCTTTCTTCAGCTGTAATCTCCAAGTGAGGCTGCTTTTGGAAAGGCAAAGTATCAACAAAGAACCGAGGGAAGGACCATGGTCTCACTAACTGAATCTGCGTGTTCCGGGCCACTGCCCCATGAACCGGGTCAACATGGCGCCCTGGGGAAAGAGCTTCCGGCTGCTCTGCCTGCTGAAAGACAAGTCAAATTTCAACAGTTTTCTCATGTATAAATATCAGTATAGATCATCTCAGAGCTATCAACTTTTATCAATTTCCCTGATATATTTTGGTAAGGAACAAAATGCTAAAATACACCTCAATTCAAACTATGGGATCCTTGATGTATTTTTTTTTAATGTAAATAAGCATGAAGCAACCTTTTAAAGGAAAAGAGAGGAGACTAGTCAGAGACTGAGGACAGGGTTTACAGATAAAGATCTTCCCATGTGCTACTATTGTTTTCATGAGGGGAAACTGAGCGCTTGCCATGCTGTGGGTTGATGCCCAGGCTCCTGCTGGGCAGGGACAGGTCTTGGAACCCTGCCATGGGGCCGGCAGGGTGATGACAGCGGTTCCTGTCATGCCTCTGATACTAGTGATAGGTTCCTTCGGAAGTGGAGGGAGTCGGTCTGGGCTAATGGCTGCAGGGGGGACAGGCAGCAGTTGATGAAAATCTTACCCACTGACTGTGGACCGGTCCCAGTCTTCATTACTCAGCCCCACGTCTGGGTAGGTCTGGCTTCGAGGCTTAGTGACTGGGGATAGGCTGCCTCTCTGTTTCGGACCCCTCCACTCATAAGTGTTGAAGTTGTAGCCTGAGGCCTGAAAGCTAGAGCCTGAAACAAAAATCAGGTGTCACTTTCTGTTTGGTACTTTGTCTTTTTCTGCGGTTTCCGTTAGCTCACTCAAGGCAGCTGACGTTGACTAAATTTGGGTTCTGAAAGGCCGTCAAGATAATACTCAAGTCTTACATGCAAAACACGTTCACACACGTCCTGTCAGCTGATTCCAACAACAGCTCTGAGGTAAGAACTTCAGACCGAAGTAGGAGAGCCCACTGCGTTAGACATGTCGGGAGAAAGTTCTAGAAAGTCAGAACCCTGAACTTCTTGCCCAGATACCCTGTGTCCACCTACAGGACCCGTGAGGGCTTCTTACCCAAGTCTGTCCTTCTGAGAGTGGAATTTGCCACCAGATGTGGGTTCCAGGTCCAACCCACTGGTCTGACCAGTGGCTAAGAAGTTGCTGGTTGCAGGGGTGTGGATGGAGCCTGGCTCTTGGGGGATGGGCCCGAGGATGACTCACCCAATGAAGTGCCATTGTTAGCAGAAGAGGGGTAGAATAAGAATGGTGACAGTGATAACAATAGGGGTCAAAGAGTGGGTACTTATGCACCAGAAACTTCACTGAGTGCTTGATTTGCATCACCCTATTTATTCTTCCTAACTATTTTCGAAGGTAGTACTATTACTTGCATTTTACATATGAGTGTACTAAAGGCTTAGAACAGTGGTTCAAGTATGTAGGGGTATCTGCAAACTCTCCCCGGGGGGGTTCCAGTCATAACCTTAGGAGAATCAGTTCTTAGACCCTCAAGTTCCTTAAGCGCATCTTCCCAAAATCAACCCCACTGAAAAGGACCAGGGGTCTGAGATCTGTTGGCTCTCTCTTCTTACTTCCCCCTTCACAGTTGTTTTTCTGTTACTTTACAAATGAAAGACATGTTTCTGAACCATCTCAAACCTTTGAAGGAGCTTGGCTCTGGGATGTAAAACCCCCCAGTTGTCAAATCAAGGGATAATTTGGGAAAGCCTTGCTACTTCAAGAAGGTTTCCGGGGAGCAGCGCCTTAATTCAACCAGGCACAGACTCCTGGCAAGGCTTTCCCCTTCCATCATCCACCTGTCTCTCTGCATCTCAGAGTTAGAATTCAAAACAGTTGTTGGGTGGGAGGTGGGCACACTATTATGCTTATTTGAATTGCAAAATGAAGACTGACTTCCTTTCTGACAGGGAGTTAAGTCTGATTAGCTTGATGGGTGAGGCAGGGAGGAATGGCTTTGGCAACTGGGTCGTATAATGGACATTTTCCACAAATTCGAACTAAATCCGTGGTTCCAGATTTTGACAAATATAGTTACGGCATGTTAACAACCAACTGGAAATTATAGTCTTTGCAAGTACTTAAATTTGGGGAGAAAAAAACGAGATGACATTGATGGGGTATGCAGTTTCTCAAAATTATTTTGGAAGGTTTAAATGGAAGAGCAGGGGCTTGCAAGCAGGTCTGTCTCCGCAGCGTGTTCTGTAATCATGATACACGGCTCCATCCACCATTTTGGGCTGTGACCCACTATATGTGTGTGTGCGCACATACGTGTGTGTGCCTGTATGTGTTTACATGTGTGTACTGGGTTGCAATATAATACGTATTTCCTACTGTGTTTAAAAACTGTTAAGACAAAACACAAACAAGAAACCCACAAAAACCCAAAAATAGTTAATACAGTGAACAGGCCTTGGCCACCATTTTGAAATACCATGAAATGAGCGGATCACATATGATGATGGGCACCACGGTATCCCTGTTTTGTCCTATTCACTTTCCCTCCACTTGTTAGAACCTACAATGCCATCCTTACTAACAGAGCACAGAGGAAACAGGATACCCAAAGGATAATGCTCTGATCAAAAGGACTTGATCTCAAGAACGCAGAGGAACACCCACAGCTGCAAGAACCTTCTGTGAACCTTCTGTTTTAGGATCCTAAGCATTAGGAGTTCTTGGCACAGAGTAAATATTTATAGTTTGGTATCTCATTTTCTTCCTGGGTAATGACAGAAGTATGGCTAGCCATTTGGGAAGAAATTTTGTGTGATCAATGTGCTGTTTTCTGTCATAAGTGTTGAATTAAGGAAACACATGAGTCACTTCTTGAAGGGGAGTGACTACATGTGACACCATTTCTCCTGACTTCCTCTCCACAGGCTATCCATTTTCTCCTTCCCAACCAGATAAACCAACCCATCAAATAAGCGAAGTCTTACTTTTTGTGACATGAATAAAGTTAGGGGACTGTATCTCACTTGCCTTAACTAGCCTTCAACTTGCCAAGGGAGACAAATGGTAAATGGTGGTGTCCTCAGGACAATATCCTTTTCTGGTAGGCATTAGCCTGTTTGACCCATTGGTTCCGTGGGGAAATTCTAACATGTTTTAAAGTGGACAGATTAATTTTTTGATTTTCCTTCCAACTTGAAGTGTTCACAAGTACTTCTTGGTGATTGGGCAAAAGAGTAGAAGGATGGCCTTGAGCAGATGTGCAGAATTGTTTGTTACTCAGAAAACGTCTCTCTTGAAAAGCATGTCTGTCTACACCAAGGGTGCCTTGTGTTATTAAGCAATATTAAATGATTATTGTATTAGAACAAAGAAGGGCCTGAAGAGGGGGTAAATTTCAAATATTTTTGGGTTAGATGTAGGCTCAAAAGACCAGGGTCCGCCCCTGGGGCTAATAATACATTATATGTTAATTTAAAAAAACAAAAAAACAAAACCTGGGTCCCAACCACACCAAGCTGGCACAGGGACTAAGAGATATGGGTTCAAATCCCACCTTTGCCACTTCTTTGCTCTGTAGCCGCGGCCAGCTCACCTCAGTGTAAAATGAGGGATAACCATACATACTTGACATGAGGACTGAGAACAACATACACAAACTCACACATAAAGAGGTTTTAATAAATACAGGTGCCCATTACTTTTATTGTGTGCTAAGCCATTCAGCTTCTCCAGATCTCAGTTTCCTGCTCTTTCCTGCTGCCTGGAATGTAGATGAAATAGCTGGTGCTCCGTAGCCACCCTGGGTCATGTGGTAAGCCCAAAGATGGAAGCCAAATGCTGGGCATAATAAAGAAGAAATATTAAATAGCATGGGTCTTTATGGACCCTGGAGAGCTATATGCCAGCTCTGAAATGCTGGTTTGTTTTTTTTTAATGATTTAAGTCACTGTAATATTAGAGTATTCAGTTCTATTCAGCTAAATCAATCCAACTGATATGCTGGGACACAGTTAGCTGGGATACAGTTTGTAGATCTGACTTCCCCCTCATTTAAATCCCAGCATCTAGACTTGGGTTAGGAGGAGGGAGATAAGAACTGATTCTGGCTGCATGTCCAAGCCAGATTTTCCAGAAAATCAATCAATCAATCAATCAATAATATAAAAATAAAACAAAAACCCGCCTCTCCAAAAAACAAAAAGTTGATATTTTAATCCGTAGCTGACTCCATTTTTACTTCTCCACTGATTTAGAATGGGTAAAGGTGGTGAATAAATCGATGAACATATCAACATACTGACGAACAGACCCAGTGCTGTGTGGTACCGAGGACTAAAACTTGATTGGTGAGGAGTGAGAAGCTCAGGATGTGTAGACGCAAAGGTCCTGGAAGGAAGTATCTGGAAATGAGACTGATAAAGCGGTTGGGAACTAGATTACCAAAAAACTCTGATTTAAACTAAGCATCTTTGATGTTATCCTAAAACAACAGAGAACCATCCAGAGGGTTTTGTGTGTTTTGTTTTTGAGTGGCAAGATTAGATTTAGGTTTCTTTTTTTTTAAGATCATTGATGGTAATATACTCAAAGTAAGGAGCTGGTGAGGAAGTAAATATTTCAGGCCTGATGAAAGTTTTATATCAAAGGTGTGGTGTCTAAATGTGGTGTCTCTGCCGATCGGATGTCAGATGAGGGGCCCCCAAATGTGGGGGGACAACTGAGTGGTATGCGCAATAAAAGGATTCCCACTCGGAACAAAGGCGATAGAGGTGTATTGAATACATTGCAAGGGAGTGGCTGGCAGGACAGGAAGGGAGAGGCCGTCTGCCCTCCCTGGGGACTGCTGGGGACTTGTGGGTGGGGGCTGCTTTTCAAGGGGGGAAGGTGAGGAGGTACAGGACACATGGAACTCTCCCCCTTTTTTTTTTAGCGACTGTGCCTGGCTGGAAGTAGCCCATTGGTCAGTTAGGGCCTATGGATATCTTGAGGTGGGTCCCCAGAGGGGCCAGTCTCTATCCAGCCAGGGGGTCACCGCGGGCCCTTTCTGCATTCCATCGCTCAAGTCTGTGTGCCTCAAGGCAGCCTGTACAACAGGTGGTGACAATGAATGAAGAGACAGGAGAGGTGAAGCTGGAGGTAGGAGAGGCTGGGTCCTGATGACACTGTGGGGCCACCTGCCTCACCTGCCTCTTTGCTACAGTGGGAGAAAAATAATTAACCTTGCTTAGACACCATCATTTGTATTTTCTTTCATAGGCAGGTGAACTCCTTCCCTAACTGGTGCAGGTGGAGGATGACTGCATAATGTGAAACAGGACATGTCTGACAGAAATTAAGCGAAGACAAGCTGCTTGCCATAGCTGAGAACTCAGAGTTCAGAAGTTCTGAGGAATATATCCCTTTTCACGGGGAGTCAAACTTAAAAGCCATGGGAGGAATGGAATCAGTGAGGCAGCCCACATGTAGGAAAAACCAACTGCCAGAAACAGAATTGTTTTTACTGAATGATTGTGTGAGTACATAAAATTAAAATGTAGGGATGAGCTAGATTTTAAATTCAAAATTTATAAAAGAAACACCTTGAGAGACAGATGTAATTTTAAAAAATGTATTCCCTAAGTAATTACTCCTTTTATTTAGAATTAGAAATCTTTCTTTTTTCCTTCTTCCTTCCTTCCTCCCTCCTTCCTTCCCTCCTTCCTTCCTTCCTTCCTTCCTTCCTTCCTTCCTTCCTTCCTTCCTTCCTTCCTTCCTTCTTTCAATCTAGGTTTCGATATCTGTTTTTATCCTTTGTATCATAATGTGAGGTGTGTTACGGACTGAATGGTACCTGCACCTAAGTTCATATGTTGATGCCCTAGCCATCAATGTGACTGTACTTAAAGATAGAGTCTTTTAAGAGGTAATTAAGGTTAAATGAGGTTATAAGGTGGGGCCATAGTTCAATCTGACTGGTGTCCTTGTAAGAAGAGAAAATTTGGACACCCATGAGAGATACCAAGGATGAGCACACACAGAAGAAAGGGCATGTGAGGAAGGGAGAAGGCAACCAACTGTTTGCAAACCAATGAAACAGACCTGAGGAGAAACCACACCGGATACCTTGATCTTGGATTTTTAGCTTCCGGGCAGTGGAAAATGAATTTCTATTGTTTAGGCCATCCAGTTTCTGGTACTTTGCCATACCAGCCAAAGCACACTGATACAAGGTATAAAATTCAATCTAGATTCCTTTCACTGAGAGTAATGTTTATGTTATGTGTTTATGCCATTAGTGTTATGGAAAATAGGTCTTCACAAATGTTGGCACTTCTAATAGCGTATGGAATCTTGGTACAATGATTTTTATTTTGAGAGTAAACATACTTCAGATACTTGTAAAATTCTCTTATTCCAACATAGTACTATTTGGTTTCCAGTACCACAACATTGTGGAGGTTAATATCTTAAACTTGTAGCTCTTAATTCACACTCTGTATTAGTTTTAAAAAGCAAACTAAACAATGTTGGTTCATATTCATAAAATTTGGAAATCAGAGAATGGTTTTGGAATTCAGTCTTCAACTCTACAATTTTGGGACTTTAGCTCCTGCCATTACTTTCATTTTTGGAAGCCAATTTTAGTATAGGAAAGCACACCAGATAATTCCCTGCCAAATTTGTTTCCTAAAAATCCAGTTTTGTTAAGAATGAGAAAATCACATCATACACTTATGTAACTATTTGTAATTGTTCTAGCCAAGAAGTATTCAAAGTGTTTAGATGAGAATGTTGTTTTAAAAAGGCAGAGCCAAATAGTTCTCTACCTTCTCCAGAAATCACCTCAAAACAGGAAGCATTGACAAATAACATAACGTTATCTACATCTTTAGCAAAACTAGAAGCTCAAACCATAAATACATAAGAAAAAGTTACCAAATTCCATGAGTCAAAAAGGAGGTGGGAGGCGGTGAAAAAAGCCAAGAGGAGACACCTATAACCAGCAATTTCAGAGAGGGCCCACTCTTTCAAAGCAAGGGCCATGGCACAAAGCAAACAACAATGCTTTGTTTGGAACACTAGAATGGATCTTATAGGCTGGTGGCAGCAAGTTCCCTGGGACCAGTGCATTAGGGTAAAGCCAGGGAGGTGGGCAAAAGACAACACCTACAATAGATATACCACCACTGCAGGAAGCAATCTGTCAGAGAGGCAGGCTAGCAGAGAAGAATTCTGTATTGTTGGCAGCCTACAGTTGTGTCTCTGGGCTGAGGAAGAATGCACTCATCTCAGGTTACTGTGAGCTGCGGGGTAATTTTTGCTAGCCTGGAGCGCAAAGTTAGGCTCTTCTGTCTCAGACCTTCTTTCAAACTTCCAGTTTAGAAAGAAGTCATCTCGGGGTGCCTGGGTGGCTCAGTGGGTTAAGCCTCTGCCTTTGGCTCAGGTCATGATCCCAGGGTTCTGGGATCAAGCCCCACATTGGGCTCTCTGCTGCACGGGGAGCCTGCTTCCTCTTCTCTCTGCCTGTCTCTGCCTACTTGTGATCTCTGTCAAATAAATAAATAAAATCTTTAAAAAAAAAAAAAAGAAAGAAGTCATCTCATTCAAAGATGAGCAGTAATTCCAAAGGAACTAGCATAAGATGTATACCAAGTTAATATTAAAAAAAAAAAAAAAGGAGAGAAGGAACAGGAAAACAAAGCAATAGATGATGAAGGATACTCATGAGTAAAAGACTGCCACAGAGCAAATGATAAATATGACCAAACAGATCATCACAAAATGTTAAAAATATACACTCAAACTATCATCTCTATAAAGCAAGAGATCAAAGCAGATATATAAGAGCTCACGGAAAGCTGGACAAGCCAACATGATAGAAGGAGATAAAACATGAGCTTGTAGAGATCAGAAGAGAGATTAAGGAGAAAAATAAAAGCCCCCACACCCACCCTGGCCACTAATGGCGAGAATACTGCTCAGGGTCCTGCTCTGTTACTCTCTTTATGTACTATGTTGTATTCCCTAAATATGTTAAATAGAAGTCGGGTTCTTTGTACATATTGGTGTCTCTCTTTTCCCCCCTAAGTTTTAATTTAAATTCTAGTGTAATATTAGTTTTAGGTGTACAAATGGTGATTCAACACTTCCATAATGTTGGTCTCTTCTCAGTCATCATTATCTTTATGAAAACTACAAGGAAGCATGGAAATAGATGAATTATGCATCAAATTCTAGTTATAAATAGAAAATCTAAGAATAAAGTTAAATTAAAAGCAAAAATTTATTTTAGAAAACAAGAATAGAACTGATAAATACATTCAAGGGTCAGTTCTTTGGGAAAATGCTAAATAAAAATAAACCATTACCAGTATACTCATGGGAAAAAAGAATAGAAACACAAATGTACCAAATATGGAACAATATTGGGGATATAATTCTAGAAACCAAGAAAATAAAAAGAAACAAATTCCTTAACTGTGTGCAAATATATTTGAAAAATGAAATTGAAAAATGTATTTCATATAAATAAAATACAATGATAAAATAAAATAAAATGATAATGAGAAAATAATGAGAAAATAAAAATGATAAAAATGACCTCAAAATGGATCCAGCAACCCTGCTTCTGCATATGTATCCAAAGGAAATATAGTAGGGATCTTGAAGAGAGAGAACTGTGGCATTATTCACAACAGTCAAGACACAGAAACAACCTAAGTGCCCACTGACAGATGAATGAATAAAGAAATGTAGTAATATATAACAACAGAAAATTATTCAGCCATAAAAGTGAAGGAAATCTTATTTGCAATGACATGGATGAACCTGGACAATATTATGTTAAGTGAAATAAGTGAGAGACAGAAAGACAAATACTATATTAGTTTAGTTATATGTAAAGCCTAAATTTTTTTAAAAAGTCAAACTCAGCTCTTAGAAACAGAAAGTAGAATGTATTTGGGGCTGGGGAGTGGGAGAAATGGAGAGATGTTGGTCTAATGGCATAAAGTCTCATTTATAAGATGAATCACTTCTAGGAATCTAAAGTGAGCATGGTGACTATAGATACTGTGTACTTGAAAAGTGTTAAGCAAGCAGATCTTTTTTTAAAAATATTTTATTTATTTATTTGACAGACAGAGATCACAAGTAGGCAGAGAGGCAGAGAGGCAGGCAGAGAGAGAGGAGGGAGCAGACTCCCAGCCGAGCAGAAAGCCCAATGCGGGGCTCGATCCCAGGACCCTGAGATCATGACCTGAGCCCAAGGCAGAGGCTTAACCCACTGAGCCACCCAGGCGCCCCTAAGCAAGTAGATCTTAAGCATTCTCACCACACACACACCCACACACGCCCACACACAAATGGTAACTATGCAAGTTGATTGGTGTGTTCACCAACTTGATGGTGGTAATCATTTCACAATGTGTGTGCATATCATAATCATCACATTGTACATGTTGTCAATTATACCTTAATAAAGCTGAAAAAAGTGAACTGAAAAGAGCGAAATATCTAAAGCTTAATGTGGGATAAGACAGAAAACATAGCTACCTGAGTTGAGAGTCAAGAATTACAGACACTGAAAGAGCTACACCATCCATGAGAATGACAGAGTCCAGGTACCAGCAAGCTGTCAGTTCCCCTTGTATTGAATGACCTTTGGTAAATCCAAGGAAAGGGTTTTCTGAGTTAAAAAGAGGAATAAAGGGGTGCCTGGGTGGCTCTGCCTTCAGCTCAGGTTGTGATCCTGAGGTCCTGGGATTGAGTCCTGCTTTGGGCTCCCTGCTACCTCTGCCTCGCTTCTCTCTCTGTCCCCAAAAATAAATAAATAAAATCTTTAAAAATTAATAGAAGGAGGAATAAGAAAGACAGAAGGGGGCCAAAGCACAAGATTTTGATAAAGCAGAAGGGCATGGATATAAGGGTCAGGAGAATGGGAAGTGGAAGAAGCTGACCCAGAGGCAGAGGAGAAAATTCTGCTTCCTACAGTTGTGATATAGAATTGAGAGTCATCCCAGCATGAGATTCCATAAACGCCCCCC
>RCUC01089285.1:0-14389 GCA_003697995.1 Taxidea taxus jeffersonii
ACGACAGCCCGTTCTTTGTCATGACCCCGTCCGTATGTACACGCCCACGGCAGAAAGAAGTTTCTTGAAGCGGTACTCCCTACGGGCCACTGCCTGTGCTTTCCTTGCGCATCTCTCCTACTTACTGGGAACAGCCCTTCATTTCTTTCCACGCACACGACGGGCAGCAGCCTTCAAAGAAAACAGTGCATTTGCCCAAGGACAGTGACACTGGGCATCAAAATTTCTCGCATTTCTCCAAGAACATGAGAAGCAGTCTCCCCTCCCCCCAGCAGCAAAGGGTAGCACGGGCTCCCCGGTCTCCGCCCCCCAGCCCCCATCCACGTGGGCCCGCCTCTTCCCTCCTTCCTCCCTTGCGTCCTGATTTGCTCAGGATTCATGTCCGCACCTTTTCTGGGCGCACCTGCCCTCTCTGGCCCTTCACAGACCTTCTCCACGTTCTGGAAGAAAACAGTGCTTGCCTGCACTCGTGGAAGAGCGCTGATGCAGCGACAAACACCATACGGATCCACCAAGCCCCAGATGATCGCCTCCGGTCGCTGTTCTCCCCTCCCCGCGCTCAGCACACGGAGCTCTGTAAGGGGCTGCACGTCCGGGTTCAAATTCCCAGACTCCTCGGTGTGCACGTGGGCCCCGTGGGAGTCGCGGCTCCCCGGGCCTGGCCGGCAGCCCGCCCCGTCCTCTCCCACCGGGCTCTGCCCTGCACCCGGACAGCCTTGCACACGCGCATGCAGCAGGAGGCAGCCCTGGGCACACACGCCTCAGCACCCAACCCTTGGCCCACCTCGACAGCCCGGTCCAGGTCTCTGGACCACATTCTAAAGGGCAGGTGGTGCGGGTCTCAGGGTGACCTCTCAGCCCCAGCGAGCCCTCAGCGGGCAGGGAGGCCCTCCTGAGATGCCAGGCCGGGCCGGAAAGACCCCCCTGCAGGTTGGCGGGGCGGAGGGGGGATCTCAGAGCATTGGCACGCGCTGCCTCCAGACTCCAGGGCATTCGGGGAGCGGGTGATGAGGAGGTGAAGGACGAGGCCCGGCCCAGGACCTTTGCGTAGGCGGACACACCTGCTCTGGGATGTCAGCGCCCTGGTCACCTCATGGGGACAGAGGAAACAACTCTGGACCTTTGGGTACGCGGCCAATAAACTCCTTTTCTGACCTGGGCCACTTTGAACTGTATGCTCTGCCATCTGAACAAGGAAGGGTCTCCCTGAGAAGCCTCCAGGAAATGACCGTGCGGCTCACGGGGCCGCATGCCAGCTTCCTGCGGCGTCCCAGCCCGCCTTCCCTTCAGGAGGGCAGCTGGAACGCTCTGGATGTTTTTAAAGCCATGCTTCGTTTTCATATTCTCTGACTATCCATGTAGTAAAGCAGATTAATTTGTCTTTCAGGACAGTGGAAGAGCTTAAGGAGGGAAGTCGCATTGGAAAGGCTCGATACATTTTGGTTATGGGCAGACAGAAGATGTCTGCGTAAAGAGCAAATAGCTCCGTTCCTCATAGCCTTGTGCGGTCCCCCGCTGCCCCCGACTGTGGGCCCTCGACTCCCACACCTGCCTGCCTGGGTTCAGATCCCAGCAACCTGCCCCCGCTGAGTGCTGTGTGACCTTAGGCAAGTACCTAGCCCTCTCTGTGCTTCAGTTTCTCTGTTTTGAAAATGGAGGTAAGGGTCATTCCCACCTCAGAAGTGAGGTTAAATAACTCACATTCTTCACATGCAAGTTGTGAAGAGCATGAGCACTAGGTCTGGCGTGCATCGGCTCGTCCGTGTAAGCAGTCACTTTTTATTTGTAATGGTAGTAGAAAAGCTTAGGGGTTTTAGAGTCAGATAAACTCAAGTTAGAATCCTGGCTCCAACCCCCCTGCCTGACCGTGGCGATGGCAGAAACCACGTGGTCCACAAACCCGGAGTATTGCCTACCCGGCAGTGTGGGCCCGTGAGAACGCGTGTGGAGCCCCGGGCCCAGGCCCGGACACGGGCATGCGGAGTCCCTCCCCTCCCACCGCCAAGCGTGCAGCCGCCACGCCGCGGGCAACTGGGGCCACTGCCTCCAGGTCATCCACAGCCCGGGAGCTGACGGCTGGCCCGAGGGGCAGCGGACATGTCTCGCCCTGGGAGGCGGCCTCTGGTGCTTAGCATTGCACAACTATGTGTTGAATAGAATGTGCGACCACTTGAATCTCTGGAATCCTGTTTCTGACCTCAGAGGGTCACTCAGAAGCCCTGTGGCAAACGTGCCCGGCACCCTCCGGTGACAGTGTGCGGCTGAGTACAGCTCCCAAAGCCCTCGGTGTGACTCCCAGGGCCCCCAGGGCCACCGCAGCCAGGCGTGGCCAGCGTGTCCTGCCCTGGGTGCCACCGGGGACGGCCTCGGGCTCAGGCATCCTGCGATCGCCGCCACCGACTGTTCCTCTAAGTGGAGAGCTCTTGGGCCGCTCATGGCTCCCCCTTCTCTGAAAGGCCAACGGGCCCACGCACACCGGCTCTTTTCTGGTGTAGACCTTCTTTCTCCTCCACGATCCCTTCCTCGATCCCAAAGCGCATCTCAGGGTCTGAAGGTGGCGAAGAGAATCACCAGCTTGTGGTCTTTGTTCAGAGGCATTGACGTGTCGGGTCGGGCTGTCCCGAAAGGAAAGTGGGGCACCCCCAACCGGCTGCCCGCTGCTGGCCCCCACTGGCCGTCCTGACGCCTGAGTCATGGGGGACCCCAAGAGGCCGGCCATGCCCTCGGGGCTCCGATAGGAATGGGAGCGTTAGAAACGGGGGATGCCGAGTCAGCACAGGACAGAGCCAACCTCACAACCGTGAGTCATGGACGGTCAGGGTGAACCCCACAAAGAGAGACCCGTGTGCTTGCCAAGGGGCCAGAAAGGCCTCACGGAGAAATAGGACGGGAGTCATGCCTTCTTCAAATCCCCGTCCAGGCTCCAGGAACGGCGGCCGGGCGGCGGGCTGTCCAAGCTGCCCCGGAGTCACGTCCCTCCACTCGCTGCGCTCCCGGCTCGGCCACCAGCAGCTGGGGGCATGAGAGCGCGTCCCTGTCCTGTCCCCACCATCTCTTGACTGAGGGGTTTCGGGTAGATTTTTAATCTCGCTAGGATTAAAGATGTTTTGCAACATTAAATCTTCAGTCTTGGATCTTAAATGGCTCTAGGTTTGGAGAGTTCTCCTGATCTTTACGGCGGGATAACATCCACCTCACATGCTTGTGAGACGAGGCTCTGGAGCTGGCACTTGGGGAGCATTCACCGGCTGGCAGCTGTCATATTTTGCGTAGTCATTCCGCGGACAACCACGGGACGTCCGCCACCGACAGGAGCAGGGCCCAGACCAGGGGATGCCACAGCGAGTGAAGGAGGGCGTGTGGCTTCTGCTTAGTCTGAGGCTGTGGAGGAGTTCGTGCGTAAATGCACCTCGGTGTGGAATACTCTATGTTAGGAGGGGGCTAAGGATCGCTGAGGGGGGCAGAGGAGGAGCCCCTCACCAAGATTTAGGGGGCTAGAAGTTGCTTCCCGGAGAAGCTCTGTGTACGCTGAGAAGAGATGGACAAATACGTCAGAGCCGAGGGAGTGAAGACCCACACTCCGGGCAGGAGAACCGTGCAAAGCTCAGACGGGAGGAGGGCCTCACACCGAGGGGAGGGAGGCGAAGAGGCCCCTCGAGGGGGGCAGCCCTGGAGAAGGGAGGTGGAGAGCTCGCTGGCATGGAGGGGAGAATCTGTGTCCTGGGACCAGATCAATCACTCAGCTTGAGAAAGTCAGAATCACTTGTTACTCAGTTTTAATTTCCTCGTCTATAAATTGTGTATGTACATGTGTGTATGTGTGTGCAGGCATGTGTGCAGGTGTGCAGGCATGTGTGTGTGCATGTGCACGTGTGTGCATGTATATGTGTTGGGGAGTGTGTGTGCGCACATGCATGTGTGCATGCGTGCCCAAGCGTGGACGTGTGGACATGTGTGTGCATGTGCGTGTGTGCACATGTATGTGTGCAGACTTGTGTGCATGTGTGTGCACGTGTGGACATGTGTGTGCTTACTGCACACATGTGTGTGCACGCATGTGCTTGTGTGCACGAGTAGGTGCATGCATGTTCCTTCCCGGGTGTAGCTGTCAGACTGGCCAGGTCACACTGTGGTCATAAGTCAGTCACGATGACAGAACACAGCCAGCGTGTATTTCCTAGTGCACGCGGTTGGGGTGGGCTTAGCCGGAGAACCCTGCGTGCACAGGCTGGCATGGCCTCCTGCTCCCTGCTGGCACAAAGGAGTGGAAGGCCCGGCACATGTAAGTATGCAGTTGCGCAAACCCCTCCCACTCACTGCCCATGGCCTGGAACTTGTCCCATGGCCCCGGCGACCTCCGCACACCTGGGAAGGACAGCCTTCTGTGTGCAGAAGGAAATCAGAGCCAGACTCCCGTGAGCACAGCTGTCCACCATAGTCCTGATAGCTGGAGTCCTCAGATGCAGCAGGTGCAGAGACGGCTGGCGGCCGATGGGGGAGTGCAGCTCAGTCCCGGGCACGGCACTGAGCTTTTGTTCAACGGCTCCCAAGAACCTGGAGAGAAGTGAGACCCTGCCACTTCCCTCAGGGACATGAAACTGAGCAAGGAAAATAGAAGGTGTCCCAGGGATTGTCCCAAATACTCCATATGTATCATACTTCACCCTTTATAGATGATGGGGCTGAGCCACAGAGAGGTGACTTTGCCTAAAGTCACAGGACACCGTCCTGATGTGGGGACATGTGCCCCTGGCTGGCTAGCCCTGTTGCTAAGGATGTGCTTCCTGCATTCCTGTCATTCGCTAAGCAAAATCTACCCTGTGGGGCCCACTGGGAGCGACGAGCGGGAATGGGGGCGATGAAGCTCACCACATGGGCTCTGCACTGGGGAATCTTGTTATGAAACTGGATAGGGAACAGACCAGATGGGAATGGCCACATTTACCAAGCCCTTATGATGAACCAGGGACTCGGGCCAGCACCCTGGGTTTGGGCCATGGGGAAGTGCTCGCTGGGAGACGAAGGAAGGAGCACTCACTGGCCATCCTGAGGCCACCTTGCACCTTAAAATTCTTGAAGGACCCTGTTCGGTTGGAGGAGGGCTCTGAGTTTCAGAGAATGACCTCTCTACTCTTTGGCCTGCAGGGCGACACCCAGAACCCTGGGGGACCCCAGACCGCAGCCGGCCTCTCCCACCCACAGAAGGTTGCTTGTTGCTCAGTTGCTTCTGATGGGCGAGAGGCTGCCAGAAAAGCCTGTCCTCTATCTCGAATATGATTGCAAACATGGGCTCGAACGACCCTCAGTCTATCATCCAATGTGCCCTGGAGCCAGCGCTGGGCTCGGGGTGGTGCCCGCCAGCGTGACTGAGCTAAGCAGGTCCTGGAAGTACCTGGCTGCAAATTTATTTGAAAAATCGGCAGAGGTATCCAGGCAGGAGATTGGCCTGAATATTGAAAAGGAAGAGTCCGAACTCCTCCGTGATGAAACCCCGTCAGCAAACGAGAAGAGGGCTTCCGTCTTCAGTGATGCCCCGCACTCCCTCGGGCCGGCAGCCGGCGGTCCTCCGCCGTCCCTGCTGTCCTCCTCGGTCTCCGAGAGCGCTGTTGGCAGCCATGGCTCCTCCCCGCTTTGCTCCCACCGTGCGTCCTGACACCCCTGTCCACCGATGACCATGTTCCGTCCCTCCTCCCTTCACAGTGGCTGGGGGAAGCTCAGGACCAGCTGGCTGAGCTCCCCAAGGTCGCTCCAACGTGCAGGTGAGTCCCTGAGTTCCAGCTGATGCGGTGGGTCAGGCGTCCCTTTCCAGACACGCCCCTCAGGGCGAGGGTACGCGCCCCCTGACTTCTGCAGGCTTTGGACGTGGAGGTGAAGGGTTTGTGTTGAAGGGGGCAGAGCAGCCCTCCGGGTCGCCTACCGCGGACTTCCGGGTGGATATGGAGCCGGAGCCCACCTCCGACCATTTTGGGTGCCTTCGTGCAAAGCCTCCCAGACTCCCAGGCGCCCGGCCTCCTGTCCAGGCGCGGTGCTGGCTGATGGCACCTCGGACGCATGCCGGTGTCTCTCACTCTCTGCCACGGCTTTCCACACGGAAGTGTCTTCCCAACGCTCAGGCCTGTGCTCCCTGGACATCCGAGGGAGTGGGCACAGCGCGGGGCACGTGGCATTTCCCAAACGGGGGAGGCCGAGAGCAGAGGGAGGGACCACAGCCTAGGTAGTAGAATGTCAGACGGGCCGCCCCGGCGTGACCTGTGTCCTCGCCGAAGAGAAGAGACCCAGAGACAGACGTTCCCGGAGAGACACAGCGAGGAGCGCGGGACAGTGAGCCAGAAGCTGGGGCGACTGTCGGCCGTGTCCCAAGCTGAGAGCACGGCCCTGCCCACGCGCCACTCTGGACTTCGGACTCCGGAACTCAGGCGGCCGCACTTCGCTCTCCAAGCCCTGGGAGACGGACGCAACCAGCCGGGGACCGGTGGTCGTGGCAGGAAGTGAAGGAGCAGTAAAAGACAACTCAGGCTTGTTTCTAAGGAGCTGAGGAGGCCAGCCGGACACACTTCCCTCTGGCCAGAAGGCTGCGGTCCGAGTCCCGGCGGGTGGAAAAGGCAGAGACTGATGCGTCTCCCGCAGACTGAGCTCCTCGCCGTTTGGATGGCGCCTCAACCAACCAGACGGGCCACTCTTCGCGGAGGGTGATGAGCGAGCTCGTTATCTTAAATCTCAGTGAATGCAAGGAAAGAACCAAGTACTTGTGCGCTTCACCTAACCCACCAGGCCCACCGAACTGCCGATGAAGGGGAGGGAGGTCTTCAAAGAGGTTTAGTCCCGCTGACAAATGAAAACAAAATGATGCAGGAAGATAACTAGTTTCCAGGACCCAAACGTTCTATGGACCGGAGCGCTTAAAAGCTGTTTTCGTCGATAAGGAGTGAAAATGAGACAGGAAGGGCCTGTGGTCTTTCCAAAGGAATCAGATCCGAATCTGATCAAACTTCGAATCTAAGTGCCCACAAAGGACACAGGGTCACCGCGCGTGTGGTTAGCAAGAGGCAAGACGTGTCTCTGGGAAACGCTGCTGGACAGACGGCCCGCATTCTTCAACAGACACCCTGGAAGCAAAAGGGTGGGATGGGTGGGGAGGGGCACATAGATTTTAGGACATATCAGGCTTGAAAGCAACAATTAAAATAATGCCATATGAGCGATTCCTGTAAAAGTCAGAAGAGCGGTGGCTTTGAAGCGGACAAGAGTCCGCGGTGCGGTGAGGACGTTCCCGGCTCCTGGGGCGGCGGGAGCTCCGTGCTTTGAGCTGGCTGCTGTGACAATCGAGCTGGCTTTCTAGCAGCTCACGAAGCCTACGTTTGCTTCCCGCCCGCTGGCGTCTGTTTCGGGGGCTTGTCCCAAAGGATGCTCTGACGTTCTTCTTCTTTTCCAGCTGCTGGACACTCACCGCCCTCTCTTGGACCATTCTCATCATCCCGGGGACCTCGTGACAGCCTTCACCCTTCTGTGTCTAGGTCTTCGCAGAGACAGATGCGCCCTCTGCTCGGTGGGTGGGAGAACGGTCTCCGCGCTGGGGTAGTGGAGATCGGTCGTGGAGCTTCAGGTGGAAAATTACCGGCCTGCGCACCCCAGGCTGATGGCGGTGCCCGGATGTCTGTGTGGACTTGCCCGTTGATGCACTCATCGAGCACTGGTTGCCAAGGAGTGGGAAAGAGAATATTCGGGACCTCTGTGTAAGCAGAGGGGAATTCCTGGGGGATGCCAAGTGGATGGGAGGGAATCGAAACACAGCGGTAATGAACCTGGCATCTACAGGGGCCTTCCGGGGCAGAAGCGAGTTTCTGTCAACAGTAGATCCCAGGCCTCGGGAGTAAATGAGAGACGGGATGTTGTGCATGTCAGGACGCCTTTGCCTGCAACCGACCCAACTCGCCTGAAGTCACGGTAACGGGATATTACACGGAACGTCCCCTGGGCCTCCGAGCCTCAGGACGACAGGGCAGGGTTGCCCTCATCGCTCGTGGGAAAACCACAGGACTTGGAGAATGTCCTCTCGGAGTCCCTGTGCCCATTGCCCGCTGCCAGCCACTGCAAAAAAGAGGAAATTCAAGGGCTGACGCTTGAGCTTGCCTTCCTTGAGGGGAGCTGTTCGTCCCATTTGGGTTTTATGGCATCTGTTCTCCCCAGGCAAGTGATGGAAGCCCAGGAGAATCTGTGAGCAACGAGACATGCTTTCAAGAAGGAGCCTCTCTGGGAAAGCTCTTGAGACAGACACTGGAAGGACAAGTGCACATCCAGGAAATCCTGCAGGCGCTGAGAGCCACCCACGGGCATTGGTGGGCGTATCTGAGCAAAGAAACTGTCAAGTCTTACTTCTAGAGGTTGGAAGGCAGAAGGGCTAGAGCAGCCCCCGATGGCAGGAGCCAAAGTCAGGGTGGAAAGGAAGACCCTTGCTCTTCCCAAACTTGGTGGTGGGAGTGGAAGGGTACCGAGGTTCCTCATTATCCAGATGGATGCCGGGGCAGGTCTTGGAGCTGTGGCCCGGCTCAAAGTCTTCTCCCAAGAGGGCTACAGGGAAAAGGATGTGCAGGGAGATAGTCTTCCACAGAGGGTGAGGCCCTGAATCCAGAATCCAGAGAGGAACACCCAGCACCCAGACATTTGCAAACAGAAGAGTAAGCAACCAGATTATGAACCTGTTCAAGTAAGACTTTCTCCCTTCTCTTCCGAAGCAGCCAGACTGGCAAGAGGAAAGATGGACGCCCAGGAGAGGAGGGACAAAGGCTGACCCCAGGATTTCAGGGGCCCCTGAGCTAGGAAGTCGAGATGCTTGAACAGGAAGGTAGAGGAAGATTTTGATTTTTCATGTCTAAGAATGTGAGCCCTCCAATCAGCAAGAGGGACCACAAAAGGCATGGGACCTGTGTGAGGCGTCGTTAGGAGACAGAGATGGGAAAAGATGTAGGAGGTGCGTGGAAGTCCAGCATCCGAGTGAGCGGACTGAGTACACATTTGGATCTGGAGCTCACGTGGCCTCACACAACCCCAGTCTCTCCCCCGCCCCCAACCTCTGTCTCCTTATTTCTGTTTCATTTTTCTGGTTGGCTCTGTTGTCTCCTGCTGCACACAGGCTCCTTCCCAATGCCAGGGAAGACGAGTTCTGGGCCACTTCCCTCCCCTTGCCTCCAGCGATCCCAAGCCAGAGGGATCCTCTCTCTTCCCATATGTGTGTCCACTGTCACAGAAGGACTGTCCTGGCCCTGCCTGGTGGTTGTCTCTGCTCCTTGAACCGTCCTTGCAGAGCGTAAATGAGACACAAGGATGGCCGGTCTCAGTCAGTGGCTGGGGACCCGTGGTCCCAGAGTTAGCCATCCGGTAGAAAGAGACGTTTGGGGCCAATAATATAGCAAACGTCACCTGTTCGGAGACCCCGTGGATGAACCACAATTAGGCAGAAGCCAAGCCCCGCAGGAGCCGTCTGAGGAGACCAACCACGGAAGACTCTAGGTCCCACGTTGCTGCCGTCTTCAGTGCAACAGAAATGAGGGCCCATCTCTCCGGTCTGGTGGCCACGGTGTCCGGGGCTGAGATATTCGGGTATTCGGACCGGGGGCAGATAATAGCGGCGAGGCTACAGTGACGATCACAAAAACAGGTAAGTTGCCCAAGAGAGCAGCGCACTGCAGGCCGACATTATGCACACTCAGCCACGCTGGAAATCCCAGCCCGCTCCGAAGTACATCGTCAAGCACCGAATCGTGCGTCCGCTGTGGCCAGTGGTGCAGACCTTCCCACTACTTTCCTGTCGGTGTGTGACAGCCGAGGGAATGCAGGGGAGTACACTTCAGTGCAAACGATCGCATGAGCTGCTGTCCTTCCCGCCGCACCTGCCCCCCTCCAGGAGCCACCCAGCGACGCTGCGTTTGCTAGCATCACCAGAAGCCAGGGTCATAATGGTCGCTCTCCTGCTTTCTTATGGTGTCATTTAGCAGGCAAAGCAGACAGGCTAAGAGAGGACAGAGATATAATAATATGGTTCCTTTTTATTCTAATACTATTTGGTTCTTAAGTTGTTTTCTGTAGGACAAACCATCCTAACGACCAGTGAAGGGACCACATGTCCACCACGTGTGAGCGACAGACATTGAGGTGAAGCAGGGGACAGATGTGGCGGGAACAGCTCACAACGGGCAGCCCCCTGCTTCTGCTTCTAGGATCTAGCGGCCGCGTAATCGCGGGCAGGGACTGACCCGAAACGTCTCTCCATCTAAACCCAGGTGTGTGTCTGGCTAGTTGCTTGTTAAGGCTTTTTCCGGGTCTAAAAATTGACATTTTTTCCATAGGCTGTGAGCCCAGAGCTCTAATTTTGTGAGAAGTAGAGCTTTGGGGCTGCTACGACTGCCATTTCAGAGTTACCGGACAAAAATTATAGGTGAGGCCCTATGTCGGGGCTAGAAAAATGGAAAGTAACTCAGGGCGACGCAGAGTTCACTGCTTCTCCCGGCCATGGCTTCCGTACGCAGCTGTCCTGCTGGGGTCGCAGACGCCCTCCCCGCCTTGCGCGTGCCCCTCCCGGGCCTGAGCACCCCTACTGCTGCCGGCGCGCAGTTCTCCGCCGTTGGGCAGCTCCTCCCAACAGTGGGCCAGACAAACACAGACCGCACGGCCTGGCCTCCCGTGCACCT
The DNA here is from genome assembly GCA_003697995.1 of Taxidea taxus jeffersonii. NCBI lineage: Eukaryota > Metazoa > Chordata > Mammalia > Carnivora > Mustelidae > Taxidea > Taxidea taxus. The sequence continues at coordinate 10,686 of RCUC01089285.1, forward strand.
CACCGGCGCGGACAGCGAGGGGGCCCGGGCGGCCGTGCCTGCTAACCGTCCACTGTCCCCACGAACCGGGCCCCGGAGATCTCCTGCCCCTCCGCCCACCCACAGCAGCCCTCGGCCACCCTCCCTCTCAGATCGCGTGTGAGTTTCCCACGGCTGCTGTGACGATATGCCACAGTCCTGTTCTCTTCGAGTGTGTTCTCTTGGGGTCTAGAGGCCAGACGTCCAACCATGGTGCTGGCAGGGCCAGGACCCTCTGAAGGCTCCAGGGGACGATCCTTCAGGCCTTTCCCTTGGCGTGAACACGGCTCCATCCTCTGCTTCTGTCCCCACGCCTCTCTTCCTGCAGGGTCACTGGTCACACTGGATGAGGGTCCTCTGACGACCTCATCTTATCCTGATCACATCTGCAAAGATCCTATTTCCAAATAAGGTCCTATTTGTAGGTCCTGGGGGGTAGGGACTTCCTCTGCCTTTTTGTGGGACACAATTTTGTGCCTCTTTGCTGCTTCTGCAGAGAATGTTCTCAGATCTGCACTTGGCTCTGTCCCTTGTTCAGGGGACGAAAGCCAAGGGCTATTCCGTGGCCTGCAAGGACTCCCGCCCACCTCTCTTCTGACTCCGCCCCTCCCTGCTGCTGCTTCCCACCCTTGGGGCCGTGACCCGACCTTGCCAATTCTGCCCCAACATCCTCCTGTCTCCTGTCTCCTTCAAGGCTTCGCTGGAATGCCGCCATAACTGCTTCTCTTTATCTTCTACTTGATTTTTCATAACATGTGTCACTTTGCAACTTGCAATATAATATACTTATTGATTATCTCTCTTGTTTGTAGTGCATTCCCGCTGTGAATAGAAACTCCATGTTGGGGACACCTGGGGGGGCTCCGTTAGTTAAGCCACTGCCTTCGGCTCAGGTCATGATCTCAGGGTCCTGGGATTGAGCCCCGCATCCGGCTCCCTGCCCCGAGGGAGTCTGCTTCTCCCTCTGCCTGCCGCTCCCCCTGCTTAAGCACGCCCTCTCTCTCTCTCTGAAAGATAAATAAATAAAATTTTAAAAAAAAGAGAGAGAGAGAGAAGACACTCCATATCTGTTGTGTTCACTGATTCACACGTTGTCTAGAGCCCGGTAACTGTGTCATCGCTCGGTGCACGGGCAACACCTTCTAGTAGTTCCTAGCCTCTGCCAAATATTCAGGAGGACAGGACCCCCTGGAAAAAAATTACTGATTTCTGTTTTTGTTCAGAACGATACGATGAATCGGAAATTAAGTATAGCAACGAAATACTTCAGGACAAGTCATACACATGTCCGGGAGCCACGCTGGGTTCTGTTGGCCAAAAGTAGAGGAGTTGATAGATTTTATTAACAACGTTTGCAAGTAAAACAAGGAGCTATTCCAAAGTTTTAAAAGTCACTGGAAACAGCACACAGAGCTGAGGGTTTGTTGTCTCCACCAGCGAGGTCAGCTAGCCCTCGCCATTCACCAAATATCCACGCAAGCTCAAGACACTTTCTTGAAGATGTTTGTATTTTTCAATCTGAGGACCACAGAAACAATATTCCTGTTTATTCAGAACATAGTTGAGAAAATTTCCGTAACTCACTAAAGTATATGAAGTGTCCATAAATACTTGTTGGTTGAATTTCGAATAGGAAATATTTCTTGGAAAAAAGAAAACCCTGGGCATCTATATAGAATTACATCACATAAAAGCATCTCTAGAGTAAGTGGATTCCTGTCGGGAAAGTTGTCTCTTGTGGACCATTGGAAGTAAATATTTGACTTAATAAATAAAGAAGGTGGTTGCAAAAATAATTAGGAGTGACAATTCCTTTTAAACGACCTTCCATATGCAAGTAACTTTCGTAACAGGGTTCACACAAATACCTTAAAATATTCCGATTTGAAATGATTTAACACTATTCGTAGTGACGATAATGTATGCGTGGATGTAGTTTGCAGTCTAGAAAACCACACTCGTGCGTAGGTACAGACGGCAACGTTAGGAAGGCATTGACTGAAGAGACAAAATGTCGACCTTGAGTAACGGCAAGATGGAGAACGTGTGTTTGGGTCACTCGTCTTTGTGGTTGTCGGGGGTCCTGCCAGCTCAACACTTGGTCCTGGAGTTAAAACAGTCTTGTTGAGTCACAGGTGGGATTAATCATGCACAATCCTGGGTTGACGGGCGTGGAGAGATTAGAGCTCCAGTTACGACACAGACGTTATCAGAGGTCGGTTCTGCTTGGTGTAAGTTTAAAAGCAACTTCTTCTATGTCAATGCTGACAGTGGAAAATAAGGCTCTGTCCAGCGGAGACACGTAAAATCCTATCAGAAGTGCTGAGTTATATGACACTGAGTATCCTCACATAGTGGTTGGAAGACAATGTGGCCATACCTTGAAATCCACAGGGAATTTCCTTTCCTTTTCTTTTTTTTAAAGATTTTTAAGGTTTTATTTTATTAATTTGAGAGAGAGAGAGAGAGAGCACGAGCGAGGGGAGGGGCCGAGGGAGAGGGGAAGCGACTCCCTGCTGAGTGCAGAGCCTGACTTGGGGCTTGGCTCTAAGTCACCACGACCCCGAGATCATGACCCGAGCCAAAAGCAAGAATCAGATGCTTAACAGACTGAGCCACCCAGGCACCCCCACAGGAAATCTGTATTGAATCTTAGGGCATGTGGGAAGACTCAGCCACCATTTTCCTTGGAAAGGTTCTTAAATTTGAGGACTTACACCATTTGATACAGAAGGTGTTCATGAGGAGAAGTTTCAAGTCATCATTTGCTTCTTCACCTGAAATCAGTTCCTTAAAAAGTGCATTGCTCCCTACATTTTTCATCTGAGGCATCCTGCACCATGGAATCAGGTAGGAACACGTTATAAGCCAATGACAGGTTCACTGACCTGGTTAACGAACTATTTACATCATGCTTACATCCAGAATCTATCATCGCACCCAACCAAGTAAACAAATGCTTTGGCATAAATGAGACAGGTGTGGTCTCATCATCTGATGTGGCAATTGGAGGAACAATTTGCTTAGAGTCGAGCATTATAATGGAACGATGGGCTTAGAATGGTGTTTCAGTCTGTGCCCAACATGTGGTCTGGGCACGTGGGAGTCCGGGAGTCTGGGGTAATTTGCAAGGGCCCAGTGTCCACATCTTTCTAGCTCTGTGACCTTCCTTGAACAAGTTAATTAATCTCTCAAGGCCTCCATCCCTTCATCTGTAAAATAACCATACTAATAGTGTACCTTTATAATGCCAAGTGCGTCATTGACCCAATGCTTCCCCCATAAGTTCTCAGTGAGTCAAAGCTGTTGTCATCTTACGGACTGAATCAGTTCCTCTGTTCATACCGGTACGCTGGTAATTTCAGAATTTTCAGATGCTGTTGTGATTCCTATGGTACGCACACCCTTACTACAAAGTCCCGATGACATATTTGTATCGCGTATTATTTCTCTTACATCAGTAGAGAACAAAGGTAACCCTATCTTTGTATGGTGGTCTATATAGTTTTGATATTACAAAAATGGTCCTCCAATACAAAAAGCTTGAAAAATCACAATTCCACATTAAATGTGGGAGTCACAGACCGGAATCTGTAAACCCAGAGAAACTGAGTGCCAGACTCAAGGCCAAGGCCATATGGCAATCATCAGAGGAAAAATCAGCTTCCAGCCCGCAAAATCCCCAT
>RCUC01089290.1:0-25362 GCA_003697995.1 Taxidea taxus jeffersonii
GGGCTGGGATGGCCCAGGAAAGCAGACCTATGACACCGAAGTAAATTGCAACTCAGGCCTCGTGACCCAGGAATTTAAAAGAAATGGAAAAAGCACATCAAAAGCAGTGCAGGGAGATGGCCAAATGCCCGAGTAGCTTAGAAACTAGGAAGCTGGGGGTTGGTCTAGGGTTATCCCATGAATAAGACCTTTAAAGCTCGAAGTTCCTGTGGCCTCAGCAGTGTGGTGTCTCCTTGTTCCAACAAATCTAGACGTGGAACTCCTTGGGCATACAGAAGGCTAATACTTTGGACTTCACTGAGCTTTTTAATCTAAGGATTTCAAAACACTTTGCAAGCAATTAAGGTTACAACATATCTTAGTACTGTTGTTACATGTACCAAGTGGAGACAAATATGGGTCAGGATTGGCTGGGATGGCACGTGATGCCCAGATACATGAATGTAATCTCTTCCCAGGTGGGAACAAATCTGGGGCAATTTCAACCCAGTTGTGCTATAGAAGATTGGAATGAGCGTGGGAGCACCGGCTGGAAAGCTGATCACTTTTATTTCCCCTTGTGTCCTCAACCTACTTGTTGGAGTAAATCATGCAAGTAACATCTCCATAACCTTTTGTTCATAGCTTATTTTCTAGAAGGTTTACTCTTGCCCTCCCCCTCCTCCTTCCCCCTTTTATATTCTCAGAAGCTGGGTGAACTAGGCAAGACAAGTATTATTTGCTCCATTTTGTAGATGAGAAAACTGAGTCATAGGTGTCCTTCAGTAGCGACTCCAGGGTAAGTGGCTCAGAGCTGGGACTTGAATTCAGGTCTTTGGACTCCTTCTTTGCTCAGTGTTGTTGTGTCTGTACACGGCAGCATAAAAGTCTTCTGGTAGGATGATTCTTGAAAGAGATGGTTTGAGGTAAATACAAATACTGAGCTTTTAACCCACTTAACCTCTTCGAAAAGACCCAGTGCATGAGTCATACAGGTGGGAGCATTACCCAAGACGAGAGACAGGATTGAGTAAACACTGTGACCCGCCGTATGCCACGCACCCACCCGTGGACCTTTGGGAAACAGGTGACCCAGCCTCAGGCCGAACTCACTGAATGGGAAGCTCCGTGGGGTCAGGGACTGTGACGGTCATATTCACACCTGGTTCCCCAGCACCCAGCACAGTGCTTGCCACAAGGAAGGGGCCCAGTGCCAGCACAGATGGATGGACGGATGGACGGACGGATGAATGGATGGATGGATGGATGGATGGATATCTTTCAGCAGCTCAGAGAGTCACATCTTGTGACAGGGGTCTTGTCCTAGCTCGGAATCCCTTCCACCGTATGACCTTGAACAAACAGATCTGCCACTGTAGTTCTCATTTGCTCGTCTTGAAGTGGCAGTGATACTCCTTGATTTTTTTCTTCCGTCCCTTCAGCTGCCATCCTGGGAAAAACCGAATGATTCCGCGATTCTGTGGAAGTAGGTCCTGTAATGGATCTTCATCAGACTGACCATGGGAATAGTTTTGATCTTCCTTTTAAACAGCACAGCCGGGTGCCTGGGTTCCTTGTCTAATTCCACTCTGGGCAAGGAAAGGCATTGCAGCCTTGAAGATTATGGAATGGGCTCGTCAACAAGGCTTTGGCAGGGAAAGGGAGGGCAAGTGTTTAGTTAATCGCCCCCGCCCTACGCTGGGGAAAAAAAAAAGAGAGCGGGATCCCATTACCAGCCCGGCGGAACCGCGGAACCACGCCCATCAGGGTTTTGTGGCTTCTGCATTGATCCCAACTACAGTCAATGACTTGTGGTTCCTAGAAGAGGTAGAAAGGCAAGATGCAGCCAAACGTCCCAGCTCAGTCCTCCCAGATGTTTGACGACACGTACCTCACTCTATCTTCTCAGCAACCCTGTGAGGTGGGTCATCTGTTCCCATTCAACAGATATGGATGCTGAGACCCAGAGTCTGGACTGTCTGCCCAAGGTCCCTCAGCCCGTGGGGAGAGGGGCAGACTCCAGCCCAGGCCTGGGGACTGCCGGTCTTTGTCCCTTCCCGTCCTGTGCTTTGCAGATTAGGTCAGCGACACAAAGTCTTCTTTTTGGAGTAGCCATTTTACTGGGACATTTTCTGCCAGGAAGTGTAAGTATGAAGGATTAGTCCTGTTTTCCTGCTATGATTTCTGCCAGCTGAGATTTATCAACGGGGTGCTCATGGCGTACTAAGAGGATTAGCAAAGGATTACCTCCTGGTACCCCTATAAAGCAAGCAGTACTGCTATTACCCCCTTTGGACAGATGAAGAGCCGGAGGTTCAGAGAAGGTAAGGGATTGGCCCAAAGTCACACAGCATGGCATTCATTTGCTAATTAACACACCCAAAGCCCTTAAGGCCTATTGTCCCTTTGTTTTTGGAACTGGGAGGGGACTTCCTAAACTTTACAGACTATTTATTTAGTCTTAAATGCGGTGGGGTGCCCTGGAACCAGAAAGAAGCTGTTAATGGGAAAATGAGTGAAATCTGAACAAAGTCTGGAGCTGAATGGATACTAACGTGCCAGTGTTGGCTTCTTAGTTGTGCCAACTGTGCCACCGGAATGAAAAGTGGTAACATTGGAGCAAACCGAGTGAGGGCCTCTGTACTATCTTTGCAACTTTCCTGCACACCTCAAATTATTCCAAAATGAAAAGCTTATTTATAAAACACATTAAGCCCACACTGCCCCCATTTTCAGCAAGGGGAAATCGAGGCCGAGACCTGGAGGCACGGTCCCTGCGGACCCAGCCTCCCCAGGCCCTGCCCGGCTGCTCCGGCTCCTTGGGGTTGCTGGCTGGTGTGACCTTCCAGAACATGTCTAGAGCAGAAGGAGGTGAATGTGAGGCGTTTCCATGGAATGTGTCAGCGACTTTTCTTGCCACAGGATATGACATTTTGAAAAATCAGTGTCTCGGTCTGACCTCTAGATGAGTGACTCCATGAGTGTCTCTGTCAGTTTCCTCATCTGTTCATGGCTGAGCCGGTGGGGGGGGCTGTGCCGCTCCCTCACAAACTGTAATTCCGCGCCTCATTAGCTTGAAGACCCTGGGGGTGAGCTGGGGAGATGACTCTGCAAGGAAGGCTTGCCCCCTGGCTAAAGAGGAAGGCCTGTGGGAGTCGGGGCTCTTGTACACTCCAGGCACATTTCGCATTTGGGCTTCGAGTCAAGAGGGTGTCTGGTCTCTGGGAGGTGGAGAGCCAGCGGACCTGCTCCCTGCTGTCCTGGGGACGGTTGCTCAGTATGTGCCCTGCACCTGGGCAGGGGCTGAAGCCCTCAGCGGCCAGAAAGCCGTTAGCCCAGCATCGCTCCCGTGTTCCAGCAGGAAAGCCACACCCGAGAGGGGAAAGAAGAGCCAATTTGCAGTCGATACTTCTCGTATCTGGAAATTTCTTTCTCCGTAGCCCGAGTTAGAGCTGGTTTCCTGCTGATAAGCATCTTTCTTACTTCTTCTCTGGGGAAGTGAATCTGTGGATTCACAGCAGCCCCCGAACACTCAGTATTTCTCAGACACATTGTTATTTGTCCCATCCTGCGAGTAAGTACGGAAAGCCCAGAGAGGTGAAATAACTTGTTTAAAGTCACACAGAGAACGAATGGGACCCTAACATGCAGAGTCTCACCCTAAAGAATGTGCCTTTAACATGTAGGTGACCTGCTGTCCCCATTTCGGCAGGGGCTCAACGTTTCTGTTTTATTCTTACAGTGAAAGTCTTACCATGTCAGTATACCCTGACCTCCCTGAGGGAAATTGCTTTGCATTGGACACTTTGCAAAGCTAGGAGTAAAGAGGATAAAGTTTGAACTTCAGGGTTAGAGGGACCTGGTCGCAAATCCTAGCTGGGTACCTGATTAGCTTTAAGAGTGAGACAAGTCACCTGGCCTCTCCCTGCCTTGGTGGCAGCAACGACTACTCCCCAGGCTGAGGCGGTGACGATTACGTGAAGTCATGCCTGTCCAGCTGTGTGGCCCAGGGTGCCACACAGCTGCCTTGAGAGTCAGGCACATCGCTTCAAAGTGGAAGGAACCCAGGCTGGGAGGTGAGACAGACCGGGATTTGCATCCCAGCCTGGTTACTTACTACCCGCTCTGGGACCTTCAGCAAATCGCAACACCCCCTCTGACCCAGCCTTTCCTCATCCACAGACTGGTACACGAAGTAAGTGCTTTGCAGAGCGCTCTGCAGGCTGGACTGGGGGTAAATCACACCAAGGACCTGGCCTGGACGTGGAGTCAGAAATTAGTGTTCCTCTTGTCATTCGTAAGCATTTCCCCTTCCCTCTTCCATCTTACCTACTCTCACCCTTCTGGTCTGCAGGCTTGTCAAAGTCAGTGTTGACTGCCCTGGGGGGACCGTTTGGAGGGGAGGGTCAGGGCGGGGAGCAGGGCAAGACTGTGGGGGTCAGCCTTCCCAGCACCTGCTGCCTGGGGGTCTGCTGACCTTGACCTTAGGCACTTCCGGGGCAAGCAGTCTGGCTTCTCTGACCTTCTCTAGCAGTTCTGCTCCTCTAGGGTGTCAGAAACTCACCCTGGGCAGGGGGAGGGGGGCTGTGACCGGAAACTGCCAGTTTGCCCATACCACCTTGATTCCCAGGGTCTCCCTGGGATCCCACAAGGAGAGAAGGGATTAAGAGAATTAACACGTGGCCAGTTTCTGCTGGGGTGGGTGGGGGGAGGTAAGCTTAGTTCCTGCCAGTAGGGTGGCAAAGAGAGGAGCCTGGAGTCACAGAGGCCCAGGGTTTAAAGTGGGGCCCGAGTACTCGCCCACCTCAGCCTCAGTTGCCTTATTTGTGCAGTGGGGTCAGTAAGAATTCTCGCCTGCTGAGACTGTGCAGTTGAAATGAGATCCTGCCTGTAAAGCCTTTCCCTGACATTTACAAAATGCTCAGCCAGTGTTGGCTACCCAGTGACCCACGCCAACGATGGTCAAAAGCAGCAAGTCAATCCATCCATCCAAAAAAAAAAAATCCTAAACACTGCCTCTCATGAGTGGGCATGCAGGACCTTATTAAAATGCAGATTCTCCTCGTCAGGGCTGGAGCCGGGCCCTAGACTCTGCATTTCCCACCAGTTTCCAGGTAGAGTAAATGCTGCCAGCCCACCAACCGCAGTCAGCGCAGCCTGGGGTTGAAACCCATTTACAAGCAGAGACCTAATAGTTCTCAGTTAAGATGAGCTAATTCCTGAAAATGGGTCGGTTTTGGGTGAATCTGGGGGGAGGGGAGGGGAGAGAAGGCACTACTTAGAGTAGCTGCTGGGCATCGGGGGTGTTGCATGAATCCTCGGAATCCTCGCCGGGTTGCCGAGGGATGTTGCCGAGTCCGCCATACATGTGGGGAACTGAGGCTCTCTTGCTCGGCGCTCGGAGTCCCAAGCTTGGCAAAAGATGGGACTGAGATATGGCCTTGCATTACGTTGCCTCCAATCCATCACCAGTCCTGTCACTCTGGACCTCAGAGGCGATGGCAGGAGCCTGAGGACATAGCCGAGACAATCCTACACAAGCCACCTCCTCCCTTTGGACCTGGCTTTTCCTGCTGGCAGAGAGCGGCCTGGGCGTAAGTGACCTCTAGCCCCCCACCCCCCCAGCCTCCTGTTGGAAGAGTTCATCTGTTCATGTGTGCGCAGCTCTTGCTCAGCATTCCCTTGGCCGCGTCCCCACTCTGCTTCCTTACTCGGTGCTAATGTTCTCATGGCAGACGTATCGATGTCGCCCGTCCACTTAGGAACACTGGCAGAGCTGCTGGACACGGGCGTCTTCACCACAGCAGGCCAAGCGATGCAGCGGGGACCAGAATAAACTCAGCCCCTGGTCCAGACAGAACATTCTTCTATACCCCAGAGATGAGCCTTTCCGCGTCCCTGCAGGTAGAAGGGCCACTTGCGTCAACTTGAAGTCATGTGGGATCTGGTTTCACCTGGAGCCCAGGCTGGGAGTCTTAACCCCAGAGGGCCTGAGTGCTGGAGAGATAGGTTTCAGCCTGCACAGGGAAAGGCAGGCAGACAGGCGCACCCTACCCCCGCCCCTCGCCCCCATCTACCCAGCGGACTCCCGCAGACCTCCTGTGCTCCTGGAGAACTGGGCAGGATTTCGGATGAGCATGTTGGCCAGGGCTAAGATTTCTGGGTTCAAACCTTGGGCTATGACCTCGGGCAAGTTATTTATTCTCCTTGGGCCTCAGCTTCCTCTCCTGTAAAATATGGCAAATGTTGGTAGTTATCTGGTGGAGTTCTGGTGAGAATTAAATGAGCTAATACAGGGGTGCCTGGGTGGCTCAGTCAGTTCAGTGTCTGACTCTTGATTTCAGCTCAGGTCATGATCTCAGGGTCATGAGATCAAGCCCCGTGTCGGGCTCCGTGCTCAGCGTGGAGTCTGCTTGACATTCTCTCTCCCCTTCTCCCTCTGCCCCACTCCTGCTTGCACATGCGCACTCTCTCTCTAAATAAGTGATCTTGGGGTGCCTGGGTGGCTCAGTGGGCTAAAGCCTCTGCCTTTGGCTCAGGTCATGATCTCAGGGTCTTGGGATCGAGCCCCGCATCGGGCTCTCTGCTCGGCAGGGAGCCCGCTTCCCTCTCTCTCTCTCTTCCTACTTGTGATCTCTATCTGATAAATAAATAAAATCTTAAAAAAAAAAAAGTGATCTTAAAAAAAGAAAAAAAAGGTAAATGAGCTAATACATGCAAACCATCCCATGCAAGTCATCCCCGTAAATGTGAAATCTGTTAGAAGAGGGATTTCTCTGTTGGGTTTACTGTTGGATACCCAGTATCTGGAACAGTGCCTAACACATGATAAATATTCACCAGTATTTATGCAATGATTGGATTAGGGAACCTCTAGAGTGGTGGTTTTTGAACTGTGTTCCAAGGAACCCTAGGGTATCTGGGGCCACTGAGTGATGGAATGGAGGGAGCGTCAGAGGACAAAGTTGGAGAGGAACCAGCATCATCCTGCTCTCTTCCCCTGCCCAGATCCTCTCTGACTTACATGTACTATATGTGGTTTTCTGGGTAAAATTTTATTCGGAGGAAGATTTTTGCGGCTGAAAAGTAGCTGGAACATCATGATTATCCAAAATTTAGTTCCTAGACCACCTACCTTATTGTCTTGGGTGAGGGTTAAGAATGCTGATTCCCGGACCCCAGGCACGATCTACTGACTCATATTTTATGGGGAAGGGGCACGTGTTTTTAATCAGTGTCTTAAGACATTCCCATTCACGCTACCGTTTGAAACATGTCTAAGTCATGTTACAAGTGGGAACCTTGAGGCCTTGTTTGGTGAGATGCCGGGTTTGGGGGTCTCCAGGGGGATGTTGGAAGGACTGGTGTAAATGTCTCTTAACTCTTAGACCAGCGCTCTTTCCAGGCTGCAGCTTCCCTGACCCTAAAACAGGTAAGCCCCTTGTTGCTCCAGGGTTGGAAAGGATTGCAGGAGGGAGATGGGAAGCCGGTCAACACTCCCTTGGCCTTGCGGCAACTGTCTGCCTCTTGGAGTTTGGGCTTTGCCCACATGTGCCCCAGGGTGGACACTTGGTGGGTGTTGGTCTAATGGAAGGAACGAGTGAAAGCATGACATTCTTACTGAGAGATAGAAACGAACAGTGTATGGTATAATGGCAGGTAGTACTAAACTCTGCGAAGGAAAACAAAACTAGGGAAGGGATAGAGAGTGATACATGAAGGGACTATTTTAGATAGAATATTTAGATACCGTTTTGGAGAACAGGCTTCTTCTGAGGTGATGATGTTTGAGTAGAGACCAGTCGGATATGGGAGATGGAGTTGTCTGATAGAAGATAAAGGGGACAGCAAGTGCAAAGGCCCCGAGACTGGAAAGTGCTTGTTGTGCTTGAGGACCTGCAAGGATCGTTTGAGGCTGACATGAGACAATGTGGGAAAAATTCTTAGGACAGTGCCTGCTGCATGTTGGCTGTTACTATTATTAATGTCATTTTATCCTCATGATGTGAAGGACAAGTACCATCAGATTTACCTTTTATTTTACTTTATTCTATTTACTGTTATTTAAAAGTCACATTCGGGGCACCTGGGTGGCTCAGTGGGTTAAGTGGCTGCCTTCAGCTCAGGTCATGATCCCAGGGTCCTGGGATCGAGCCCCACAATATGGGGATATGAATAAAATTGCCCCAAGCATTCATGTACATATCTTTGTGTAGGTACATGTTTTTATTTCTCTTGGGTAAATACCTAGAAGTGGGATTGTAGGATCATACGTTTAACTTGATGAGAAATCAATAGATATTTAAGTCGTTCTGGTAGATGTGTCATGGCATCTAATGATGGTTCTAGATTCCATTTCCCTAACAAATAACTAGGCCCAGCATCTTCTTCTGTGCTCACCTGCCATCTCCTTCTCCTCCTTGCTGAAGTCTCTGCTCAAGTATTTTGCCCACTTTTCAGTTGGGATGTTGGTTTTCTTATTGAGTCGTTCCAGATACAAGTTCTTTATCTAAGATACATTTTGCAAATAGTTCTTCCTTGTCTTTTCATGTTCTTGAAGAGTACCTTTGGAGGAGATGAAGTTTCACATTACAACAAAAATATTGATTTTTTAAAATTCTAGTATAATCAGTATACAGTGTTACATTAGTTGTGAGTGTACAATATAGCGATTCAACAATTCTGTGCATTACACAGTGCTCATAATGGCAAGTGTACACTTAATCCTCATCACCTGTGTGATTTCACTCATATGTGGCATTTAAGAAACAAGACAAAGACATTTTTATTAGGCCCGACTTACCACTTTTTTCCTTTATGATTTACATATTTTCTGTTAGAAGAAAAGTTCTGCCTAACCCAATGCTACCAAGATTATATCTATCCTACATTTACTTTGCTCTGAAAACTTTAGAGTTTTGGGTTTTATGTTTAGGTCAGTGATCCACTTTGAGACCTTGAGTTAACTTTTATATGTGACATGAACCAAGTTTTATATGTATAAACAATCGATTGTCTAATCGTTCCAGGAGCATTTGTTGAAAGATCTACTGTCTCGTAGCAAGACAGAAAGATGTAAGGCTTTTCCCACCGTTCTGTATAGAACAGAATTTCCAGTCCATTATAAGAGATGGCAGAGGAGGGGTGAAGGCACAGACTGGGATGGCAGAGGAGGGGTGAAGCCCCGCGGGAGAAATGGAGCTCTGAGTGACCCACCAAGTGGTCCACACGGGAATGAACAGTGAGCCCCTCTGTGATGAAACCACCGGTGCAGAAGTGGGGTGCGGGCTGGCCCGGGAGGTGGCTGGTGGGGTGTTTCTCTCGGTGTTCTCAGAGAGATTTGTACTAGTCTTGCGTAAACTGCAGATTAGGAAAGCATTAGGTAACGAGAGGGTGGCCAGAGCCTGGCGTGGGGCCACAGAACGCGGCCCGCAGAGATGGCCTTGCCTCGCAAAGCAAATAGAGCTGGAGCCAGGACAGGGACGGCTTCCTCTCTCCCTCCTGTAGCCAGAAGGGAGATACTGCCGGGTCTGGCCAGAGTCTGGAACGTCTGTCGTGTCTCGCAGCCTCTGAAGGTGGCAATGGAAAGGGACGCTGGACGTCCCCTGGAGCAGCATCCTTTATTCCCCCTTTAAAAGGAGGGGAGTGGCGGGGTTTCGGGCAGAAGCAAGTTGGCCACAAATCAAATTCATTTTAGTCTCCTGTCCCCTCCAGCCCCCACCTTGCCCGCCCCCAGGGTCACTTAGATGTTGACCTTTCCACCCTGACCTGGGGACCGAGGAGGGACTTCGCAAGAAGCTGCTTCTTTCAAGCTTCATACTGTTGGGGCTCGCGTGTTTATTGAACATCTACTATGAGCGCACAGATCCTCTCATTTACAGGACCGAGACCTGGTCCCTGCCCCTGCCTGCTTCCATTCAAGCTGGGGAAGACCTGAGCTCAACATGTATTAAAGGTGGAAAGGAAACTGACCTTGGTCCTCTGGGCCAGACAGCATGTCAGGTTCTCCAGACATCATTGGATTTATTCCCACAGTAACTCGGTGAGAATGAGTTGAGCATCAGTAGACATTGGGGGCTCAGAGAGGTTCAGTAACTCCTCTGAGTTTGCACAGCGAGTTAGTGTCGGAGCCAAGGTGTGAACTTGAGATTTCCAGACTCCATTTTCACTAATCATGCTGCCACACTCTGATGAGAGATGTGGGGGCCCCAGAGCTCCAATGAGGGACATGGGGGTCCCAGAAGGGAACAGGCCGCCATGTCTAACCACAGGACCTTACTGACCGCTGATGGGGTGAAGACAAGTCCCTGTGGTCCTGCGACAATGTAGACAGTGCTCCGGGTCTCTGGGCAGTGGGGGTCTGGGTGGCATCTGTGGAGGAGGCTTCAAGGTCAGCAGCCCGTACTGTGAATGTCGGTGCTGGGGAAGTTGACGCCGGAGAGAGGGAGCAGTGGGGCCAGCAATGACCGCAGACCCAGCATTAGGAGCCCAGCCCCATTACCCTTTGCAAACATTAACTCATTTCACCCTTGTAACAGTCCTGGAGGTAAATACTGTTATTATCTTTATTCCATGGAGGCCCAGAGAGCTTCGAGAACTTGCCCCTGGAGACATGGTTGGTAGATGACAGGCGCAGGCTCTGTAGGGGAAGTGAAATCAGCTAGAAGGTTGGGTTTGCAGGGCTGCAGAGCCGAGAGCCAGACTGAAAGCACACGTTGGGGCTAGCTCAGAGAAAGTTCATATGCCAGGTCGAGGAATCTGGCTTGTGTCCCCTGGCCTTGCCGAACTTGAGGAAGTTTTTGGGTAGGGGAGGGATGTCAGACCCAGGTTCAAGTACGTGGCTTTGGCACACGGGCTGGAGATGCACTAGATTGATCTGGAGAGGTGGCAAGATTGTAGGAGGGATGGGCTAGGGGGCTGCTGTCCCTAGCCTGGACGGCGGTGGCGCAGGAGACAGCCCCTGTGACGCCTGCTCACACCGAAAGAAACCCCACAGTAGCAAGAAAGGGTGCAGAGTGGGGGTCCATGCAAATGCCACAGGAATCTAGGACCTGGAGGTCAGACCTTTGTGGGCTGGGCTGGCGGGAGGCAGCTCCAGAGGAGGGCGGTGGGATCATCCTGGGGCCCAGAAGAGCAGACGGAAGGAGGAAGCCAAGCATGGCGCTCGCTTTGAGGAGGGAAGACTGTGGCCAGAGGCCGAGAGGCTGAATCCACAAGGGCTGGGGTTTATCGCCTTCTCTGGAATTTTTCCGGGGGTGGGGGAGGCTAGCAGAGGCCCCACTGCCTTCCCAGCTTGAAAAGGACATTTGGCCCAAATGGTAAAGCCTACTGTTCCCAGAGGAAATGCCTCTCTCCAGCCCAGATCTCACCTTCCCACTCTGGGTCTAAATGCAGCCCCGCCTGGTGTCCTTCCTCTTCACCTGGATGGTCAGCCGAGTCACCTGAGGCTTGGAGAGCCCAAAGCTGCGAGCGTCATCGTCCACCTAAGGCTCCGCTCACTCCCAAGTTCCTATCTCGATGAGACACACATTTCAGCCTCGTTGGTTGCTCAGGCAAAACCCTGAGAGTCATTTTAGAATCTGCTTTTCCATAAATCCTCTTTCGTTCAATGTCCATCCACTTGTTCAGAGTCCTGTTTCCCCGGCTCCTGAGTTGCCTCTGGTGTTAGCCATTCAACAAATATTTATGGGTCGCTCAATAAATAGTTATGGGCACCAGCTGTGTGCCAGGGAATGAGCACAGGGCAGTGAACCACAGAAAAATCTCTCTTCTGTGGAGCTGACTTCCCGGTTGGCTCCGTCTCTTCATAGCCATTGCCATCTGGTTCAGGCCTTCCTTAGGTCTTGCCTGGGCTTTGACGACATTCCCGTTGCTGTACTTCCTGCCTCTGGCCTTGACTCCCTATGAGCTTTCTATGTAGTTTTTCTAAAATGCAACTCTGGGGGTGCTTGGGCGACTCGGTTGGTTGAGCGGCTGCTTTCGGCTCAGGTCATGATCCCAGGGTCCTGGGATCGAGCCCCACATCCGGCTCCCTGCACGGCGGGGAGCCTGCTTCTCCCTCTCCTTCTGCCTGCCACTCTGCCTACTTGTACTCTCTATCTCTCTGTCAATTAAATAAATAAATAAACAAATAAATAAATAAATAAATAAAATCTTTTAAAAAAATGCAACTCTGGTCATGCTATTCCCCTGTTTAGTCCTGCAATGGCTCCCCATTACCCAGAAGAAGACAGTGAGACTCTTTATTGTGACCTAACAGGTCTTCTTCCATGGTGTGACGGGGTCCCTGCAAACTTCTTAAATTCCCAAATGTCTGGCCTGTCCTCAACGACTTGGGATTCCTCCGCCACCTGTTCTGTCTTGTCACTGTGACTTTGTACCCAGTGCTCCCTCTCTGTGGAATATGTTTCTCCTTCTCTTCCTGGAAAACTCCTGCTTATGTTCCAAGGCTCAGATCAAATGTCTTCTCCCCTTCAAAGCCTGCCCTGAAGTCTCCAGGCAGAGTCGAGAGCGTTCCCCTCTGCATTTCTGTATCTTCCTGCTCATCCCTATTTTCCAGGACTTTGTGCCCAGAGAGAGTCTGGCCTAGAGCGCTAGGACTGGGCTCTGTTGGTCCCTGATCAGGGAAAGCCTGATGCATAGCGAATATTCTGATATTGTTTGCTGAAGGAATGAATGGAGGAATGAATGGGTGGATCAGGGACGTCGGACACTATGTTCTAGCTACCGGGATTGGGTCTGGGGAAGGGAGAGAGCCCACAAGTGGGTGCAGAGGGAACTGAGGGAGGCAGGATAGGCAGGTTGGCACCAAGATGGAGCCAAGGACAGTGCAAAGCCCTGAGATATTGGAAGATAAACCCTGGCCTCCAATTCCTAAGCCCCAAGTCTTCCTCTCCTTGCCTGTGTGCCCTGGGGCAAGTTAATTGACTCTGTCCTTTTATTATTACTATCAGGCTGGTAAAATATACATGATGTAAAATTTACCATCGAAACCGTTTTTAAGTGTACATGTCAGCGGCGTTAGCTACATTCACATGGTCCTGAAAACATCACCACCATCCATCTCCAGAATATTTTTTATCTTCCCCGACAGAAACTCTGTGCCCATTTCAGCCCTAACTTCCCCCGATGCTGCCCACCCCCCCACCCCTTTTCCCCAGCTGCTGGGAGCCGCCATTCTACCTTGTGTCTCTGTGAATGGGACCACTCCGGGTACCTCACAGAAGTGGGGTCATATCTGTCTTTTTGCAGCTGGTTTATTTCACTCGGTGTGCTATCTTCAGGCTTCCGCCATGTGGTAGCCGGTGACAGGATTTCCTACCATCTTAAGCCTGAATAAATACTCCACCGCATGTATAAGCTGTGTTTCGCTTATCCATTCATGTGCTGATGGACACTTGGGTTGCTTCTACCTTTTGGCTATTGTGAATAATGCAGCCACGAACACTGGGGTGTAAATACCAGTTTGAGTCTCCGCTTCCTTCTCTTTTGGATATACACCCCACTCCCCTCCCCGGAATTGCTGGATCATATAGCACTTCCATGTTTAGCTTTTGGAGGAACCATCATACTGGTCTCCACTGTGGCTACACTGTTTTGTATTTGTACCAGCGATACTCAAGGATTTCTGCCATCTCCATGGCTTCATCTGTCCCCCTGGGGATGCTGCTACCTGCCTGGTCATAGGGTTCACAGGCCTGTTTTGAAGATCAAATGCAACCAAGCCCGTAGAGCACTTGCTGAATTACCATTCTTGTGCCCACATACTAAAGGTGCTTGGTCCCCTCAGAAGCAGCTGGAACCTGGAGGAGTTTCCTTACCTGCCAGCAGACACACTGCCTTCTGGCGACTTGGAAGGGGGACTTGTCCTCTGATGATAGCACTTTTCTACAGGATCTGTGACTATAGGAGGACTTTCCAACTCGGGGTAAACCTATGAGCTCTAAGCCAAATTAAAAGAACTCTTGGTCTTGCTTAGTTCATCAAACCTCAAGGGCATGATGCCAAACAAGGGAGTGTGGCTTTGACTTGTGCTCGGTGCTTCCTTCCAGAGGCTCTCAGTGGAGTGGCAGAGGCAGCCCGTTTGTGATTATTACTGTCCCTCCTTTAGGAAGATGGCACGTTGTTGTCTTGGTCAACCCCCATGTGGTCATTTAACTTGCTTTGAACAATGAATGGGGAGAAGTCTTAAAAGTCAACACCTTCTTAAACATATTTTTTGTTTCCCTCTCTCATCACAACCAGCAATATCCCCCTAACTGGCTGCCACTGTCTAGTTGGGTTCCAGAGTGAAGCTGAAAAGAGGAGCAACCAATCTGTGCTGGACACATAGGGTAGAATGAGAAATAAACCTGTGCTATTGTAAGTGGCTGAGAATTGGGGCTATTTGTTACTGCGGCATAACCTAGTCCATCCTGACTAATACATCAGTCAATGGTTTATTCTAGTGGTGAGGGACGTTCTGGAAAGGAACACCATTCCACAGCAGAAAGGAATGCACTGATATACCCAACAACATGGATGAATCTCAGAGGCATGAGGCTAAATGGAAGAAGCCAGAAACTAAAGACTACATATTGAAGGATTCCAGAAAGTTCTAGGAAAGGCAAAAGCATAAAAACAGAAAACCGATCAGTGGTTTGGAGTGGGGAGGGCAGGGATTGAGTCTAAAGATGTACAGAGGAAATTTTTAAGGTTCTACATCATGATAGTGGTGTTGGTTACACAGGTAAACACATTTGTCAAACTCATAGAAGTGTACACTTAAAGCAGATGCATTTGATTGATGTCAATGATTTCTCAATAAGGGTGATTTTTAAAGAAGCCTCCACTCAGGGGATCTGGCTCTGGGATGCCCTGCGGGCCTCCACTCTCTACCTTAGCACTCCCCACCCTGTATTTTCACGGTCTATTTTCTGGTTTATGTCTGATGCTAGACTTTGAGCTCCCTGGGTCTTTTCTCACAATATAAACATCTTCTAGCAGAGCAGTGGATACTCCCCAGGCACTCAAGACGCATTTTTCTGATGAAGAGTTATTAATGACTTGTCAAAGTAATGGAGCCTCCGGAAGAAATCTTTTTTTGTCTTGAGGATAAGATTCAGGCCCCAAATCACTAGGGCTGGAAAAACCTCTAACCTGAATGCCACAGGCTGTATCAGACCTCGGTTAACCATCTTCCCGGCCCAAAGGGAGGCGGAGCCCAAGGGTGTGGATGGCTTCTGACCACCTGCCACTGCCCCTGGAGCAAACCCTGAGCAGAAGTTCTCAGTCACTGTCACACCCTCATCCCTTTATCAGCTCGCTTGTCTGCCATGCATCCTACCATGTAACCATAAACCCCAGGAGGGAAGGGACCCTGTTTATCTCTCTCGTGGATATTTCTCGATGCTTGGCATGTGATAAATACCAATAGCTTTCTTACATGACTAAATTCTCAAGTTTGGATACTCGGAATAGGCAAAATGTTAGTTTACAGCTAAAAATATTAGAGTCATTTTGATTTTTGAAATAATGAAATGGGAGGTGGCCCGGGCAGGGATCATCTCCCCTACCTGCCTCAGGCTGTCTTCAACCTTAAGTGGTGGTTTGAAGAGCAGGTACATTTTGGAGGGGGTGGTGAGTGGGACAAGGTCGTTGACACTTCAAGGAATGCTCTGCAGTGATTTTGTCAAAAAAATAAGCTTTGTTTTTGAGGATAGTTTTAGAGTTGCAGAAAAATGGCAAAGATACTACAAATGTACCATGCAACCAGTTTTCCCTAGTATTGTTTCACATTAGAATGGTACTTTTTTCTTTTACCTTTTCTTTTTCCTTTCTCTTCTTTCTTTTCTTTTCTATTTTTATAATTAGCGAACCAATATTGGTCTATCATTAATAAGTAAAATTCCCATTTTTATTTAGCTTTCCTTGGTTTTGTCTATTGTCCTTTTATGATTCCAGGATTCCATCTGGAATAGTACATTATATTTCGTGCTGTGGTTCCTTAGGCTCTTCTTGGCTGTGATAGTTTCTTGGACTTTGTTTTGGATGACCTTGACAGTCTTGAGAAATCCTGGGCAGGGATTTTGTAGAATATGCATCGGGTGGGATCTGTCTGATGCTTCTTTCATAATTAGTCTGCAGTTATGGGCTCTGGGGAGGAAGACCTTGGAGGGAAAGTGTTGCCCTTATTTTTAAGATCTAAATTCAGTTAGTCTAGATGAAAATGTGTTGTGGTTGGCATTATATGCTTGCAAAATCACCATGCTGATAAAAGGTAAGATCTGAACCCATGATGGAAACAAAAAACATCATAGAACCATGTTTTCTGCACCTAACTTCATTCTCCCCTCTGACCCCAAGCCGACAATCACTGCAATTTCTGGACCTTGATCATCCTTTCTAAATGGAATTAAACTGACTCAGAAAGAGCCAGGAAGCTTGTGCACTTCCCCCCGCCCTGAGACTGGCCTCTTTCTGCTTCAGTGTTTCCTTCCTGACAAATCTTCTCAGCATCAGGGGGAGGGGAATGATTCTGTTCTCAAGGGTCTGCCCCATCAGGGAGCCCCTCACTTACTCCCTCCAATCCTCACATATGTATTAATTCTCTGTGATGTTCTGGGGGCTAAACTTGGGCTGAAAAGGTGGCGGACATAGGGCTGCTGCCCGCAAGGAGCTGGGGTTTGGAAGGAGACACACGCAATTGGGTGAAAGCTGTCCACACCTCCTAAGTCCCAGGGAAGTGAGTGTGTACCTGGGAGAATGTGGCCCAACGCAGAGGAGGCCATTCTTCTGGGTTTATATGAACCCTGCCAATCAAATATAACTGGGTGATGTAGGATGTCCATCGGGAAAGCATATTAGAGGCACCTGGGTGGCTCAGTTGGTTGGGTGACTGACTTCGGCACAGGTCATGGTCTCAGGGTCCTGGGACCGAGTCCTGCATTGGGCTCCCTGCTCAGTGGGGAGTCCTGCTTCTCCCTTTCCCTCTGTCCCTCTTCCCTGCTTGAGCTCTCTCTCTCTATCAAATAAATGAATAAGATCTCTTAAAAAAAAGGGAGCATATTAGTGAGTTGGGTGGTTTCCACCTGTCAGCAGGATACAGCAAGGACAGTCTTTCCCCAGAGGTGACTTCTCACTTTCAAGTTCTGCCCGTGGGAGGGTAACGGTTTGCTCTGCACCCGGGCTGGTCTGCGGGAGGTAACCCAGGTTATCTGGAGGCTGTGGTATGTAGTACCAACCTCTAATCCTTACATCCTTGGCTCTTTTCCCCAATGCTTATGTCAAACAAACCTCTTGAGTGGGCAGGACGGTGCTTTGCAAAGTGCTCTGAATCTTGAGCCAGGAGGTTTGGGTCCAATTTAAGATGCATGAGAATTGCTTCTATTGGGGGGATGTGTATGAAAAGCCAGCTCCTATACTAACTGTCTGATGAGCCTGGTCTCATTCAATCCTCCAAACAGTATGCGATAATAAACATACTAATGGGGACGCCTGGGTGGCTCAGTTGGTTAAGTGGCTGCCTTCGGCTCAGGTCATGATCCCAGCATCCTGGGATCGAGTCCCACATCGGGCTCCTTGTTCGGCAGGGAGCCTGCTTCTCCCTGCCTCTCTGTCTGCCTGTGCTCGCTTGCTCTCTCTCTCTAACAAATAAATAAATAAAATCTTTAAAAAAAATCATACTAATGATTGTTACTAATTATTGAGCTTTTTAAAAAAATTCTTTTCATTTCATTTTATTTCTTTTCAGTGTTCCAAAGTTCATTGTTTATGCACCACACCCAGTGCTCCATGCAATACGTGCCCTCTTTAATACCCACCACCAGGCTCATGAGCTTTTATTTTTTGAGATAATCATCCTATTCTTATTTTGTTTTACTTATTTTTATTTTTTTCCAGCTTTATTGAGAAATACATTACTTAAATCACTGCATAAGTTTAAGGCATAGGGGCACCTGGGAGGCTCAGTCAGTTAGGCATCTGCCTTCAGCTCAGGTCATGATCCTGGGGTCCTGGGATTGAATCCTGCATGCGGTTCCCTGGTCATTGGGGAGCCTGCTTCTCCCTCTCCCTCTGCTGCTCCCCTCTGCTCGTGATTTCTCTCTCTCTCTCACATATACACTCTTTCTCAGATAAATAAATAAAATCTTTAAAAATTTAAGTTTAAGGCATACAGCATGATAGTTTAACTTACATATGCTATGACGTGATCACTACGGTAGGCTCAGCTAACATCCGTCTTCTCATACAGATTGAATATGAGGCACTGGGGCACCTGGGTGGCAGTCAGTTGAGTGTCCGACTCTTGATTTTGGCTCAGGTCATGATCCTGGGGTCCTGGGATTGAGACCCGCGTCAGGCTCCACACTCAGTGGGGAGTCTGCTTGAGGATTCTCTCTCCCTCTGCCCCTCCCCCAAGGCGCATATACATACACACACCCTCTCTCTCTCAAAGAAAAAACCTTTAAAAAAGAAAAAGGCTATTGAGCACTTATTATGTGCCAGGGCTGATTTAAAGCGCTTGCCATGGATTCATAAAATAACAGAGGGGTACAAGGGATGACACACAAGTGCCCAGCACAGGCGGTCCCTGGCACATTGAAAGGTCTCAAGCAAGCACCTTTCCTCTTCTTCCCCCTACAGACAGTCTGACATCAAGTCCATGAAATCAGCTGCTGGGGTTAACATGGACATGGACGTATTTCTCCATATCTGTGCATCTCAGCTTCCATGTTGGTAAAGAATGCTCTGAAGCAAGACACCCGGAGCTGGAAATATCTATCTGAGCAACGTCACCAACCGGAAGTAGAAGCAACAGTTCAGATGGAGTGAGACAAATGGTCAGTCCAGTGGACACACTGGCGTTTAAGGTCAGCTGGAGGTCAGGAGACAACAGCTGAAGACCAGAGTGGTCTTGGATCCTCGTTTCATTATCACAACAACCCTCGAAGTGCAGAAATCTCAAACAGGAACTTGATCAGTTCTTACCCATGAGACCACCCACCACCTGGATTATGATACGGAGTGTCTCCCAGAAGGCCCCCTTGTCCCCCCTCCCAGTTATTATCATCTTTCCCCACCTCAACTAACCATTCTTTTGGCTCCTAGCCTGTTAGGTGAATTTGGCCCATTAAATAGATAAGTAAGGAAATAAATAAAATTTTACTAAGGTGATAAAATTAACCATTTTATTTGTTTGTTTGTTTATTTATTTTCAAAGCTTTTATTTTTAAGTAATCTCTGTACCTAGCGTGGGGCTCCAACTCACAACCCCGAGATCAGGAGTCTCACGTTCTATCGCCTGAGCCAGCCAGGAGCCCCCTGCGCCCCATTACCCGTTTCAAAATAGACGACGTAATGGTATTTAGTATGTTCGCAATGTTATGCAGCCATCACTCTGTCCGGTTCCAATGCGTTTCCGGCACCCCACAAGAAAACCCCATAATCATGAAGCAGTTGGTCCATTCTCAAACATCAAATCAATGAATCACGCAGCGCGGCCCTTTATGTCTGGCTTCTTTCTCGTGGGGTGTGTGTGTGAGAGCTCCCCATGTCGCAGGTGTGGTGGGTACCCACATCCTTCCCAGTTTACAGAGGAGGAAAGGAAGGCACAGAGGGATTCAATAAGCTGCCCACAGCAGGCCAGCAGTTGAGCTGTGAACCCTAGCAGGGTGGCCCTGGGACCTGTTCCTGGAGGACATGCCATAGCACAGAGGAGCAGATGCCTCTGACTGCAATGCCCTAGCTGTTGGCCACCAGGCTCTTTCCCCCTTGATTACTCGTGGGACGTGGGGCCTTTCTCTGGGCCTGGGTTTCCCAATCGCGGCAAATCCACTGGACCTTCCTCTGTTGGGCTGTGGGAAGCTCGGCGGAGAGCCCTTGTAAGCTCGCAGGAGGCAGCTGACTACAATATCAGTGTTCCTTGGGATCATGGCCGGGGTCGGATGGGCCTTCAGGGGAGCTGGCACTGCTTGGAGGTGGGGTGGGGTAGGGGCCTGTGGGAGCCCAGCCTTCCCTTTCTCTCTGTTTGCACAGCTTTACTGTTTCTTGTGCTTTCTCCATCCCCAACTGTCATGTCCAGTGGCCTACAATCCGGGGTCTCTGCATTTAAGGAAGGTCCCCCCGAGGAATATCCCTTCCCAGTCTCGTGGCCTAGAATATGCATCTTTTTGACAGGTCCTGCTGGAGGTCTACAGGATGGCACTTCTTATCATTTATGAAATTCGCCCTCTGTTAGTCCAGAAGTCAGATTAGGAGAAAAAGAGAAGGTCATGTGGCCAGAGGTGAACAGGTGTGCTCTCTGAGGGGCTGGCGCTTTGTTGATGTTGTCCCCATCATCTACCCAGGGCCAGAAAGCAGACTGTCGTCTTCAGTAGCAGTGACTTTATAGTTTCAAAACTATGAACGAATGAGAAGAAAGGTCATGGCGTGGAATGTCCTCATCCTGAGTAGAGGGTCTTGTCTCTGCCAGGCTCTGGGATTGGCATGGAGGTCTTTCCTCTCAGTGCGGGAGCCGTTCTGTGTGTACAGAAAGGGACATGGGGCTGGGGTCCTCAGAGTACTGCTCTCTTCTCCCTTTAGGCATCCAGTCTTCCCCTCTAACCTTGTTTAAATCCCTGAGGTTTCCCTTTCCAGACGGCTTCTAAGGGGACAAATAAAAAGAATGTTCCAGAACACTCTGCTGGCCCAGGGATGATTTGTCAGAGCAGTTTCCTGGATTACGGCCTCTTCCCCATCAGCAAATCATGTGAAACAAAGTCCTGTCAGCTGTAAACCCTGAATGTGGGAAAAAGAGCTGACACACAGGACTCGTTTTCGTAAAGTTGACATTTCTCATGAATAGCACATTCCTGAGTGTGGGCAGCTGACCAAGGCCAGGAATTCTCATTAGCTGGTGATAATCAAGCATGACTCGGACTGAGGAACGCAGCTGGGAGGAGAGGTCATCCGTGTGGGCAGGGACGACCCACGGCTGATAACTGAGCGCGATCCAGCCAGAGTGGTGGCTAAAAGCCTCAAGTGTTCTGTGTGGGCGAGGACTCCTCTCGCTTCCCCAGCAGCTCCTCGATCTTGGGGACCCCCCGCCGCCCCTCAGTGCCACAGTGAAAGGGGTCGTGCTGACTGGGCGAAGGCCTTCCAGACAAAGTCCATCTAGGGTCTGACCCTCGTTTGGATGCATCACGGCGAACTGGTGGGTAAAGAAATGAGTCTCCTGGCTCTGTGGCCACTGTTCCTTCCCTTGGCCCTATAGGGACACAGGCTCAGGCCCCAGCCTTCTTCCTGCTTCCTGAGACCACGACCTCTTTGGAGTTGAAGGGCATCTAGGAAATGAGTTAAGCTGATTGTTTCCCTGCCAGGAGCCCACTCCCCCTCCTCACACAACTACATTCCCCTAACAGCCAGCATTAGCTCTTTCTTTTCCCTGCCCTCATCTCTGTAGCATTTCCTGGTTTTCCCAAACAGAATTAGTCATTTCCTTCTCTGTGTTCCCATAATACTTCCAAGCCACCATATCTCAGTGATGCAACTTTATTTTATGAGCACTGCGATGTTCTCTTATGGACATAGGAAAACTTGTAAACATATTTTCCCCCTTTTTTTGCTTTGTCTTCTGGGAAGCTCAGCTGCAACGTGCAGGTTCCTGAAATCAAGTGAACAGTGTGCGCTTTTTGAGTGGACTTGGTCTTGGCCTCATCTTATGTCCAGCCTCTCTGTCTTCCATTTCTTTATTTATAAATTTTGGATTATATCCACCTAGGTGACCCACTTCAAAGTAAAAAAAAACAAAACAAAATGTATTTTCTTGCATTTTCAGTTTTAGAAAAGATTGTATTTATTTATTTTGAGAGAGAGAGATTGAGCGAGAGAGAGCAGGAGTAGGGAGGAGAGGGAGAAGCAGGCTTCCCACTGAGCAGGGAGCCCAATGTGGGGCTCAATCCTGCAGGACCCCGGGATCATGACCTGAGCCAAAGGCAGATGCTTAACCGACTGAGCCTCCCAGGCTCCCCTACATTTTCAACTTCAGTGAGGTGACATTTACCTAAATAAAATGCATCCATTTTAAGTATATAGTTTGATGAGTTTTACAAATGTGTGCAACCATGTAACTACATAACTACCAACATAACGGTGATATGGAACACATTTCTACCACCCCAATGTTTTTGTACCTGGTCCCAGTAACCACGGATATGCTCTCAGCCACTATATATCAGAGTCACCTTTTTCTAGATGGTTCCATATACCTGGAACCATAGAGTAAGTGGTCTTTTGTGTCTGGCTTTTTTCACTGGGCATAATACTTCTTAGATCTTGTGTATATCAGCAGTGGCTCCTTTTTATTGCTTAGTAGAATTTCGTTGTATGGTAGATCATAATTTGTTTCTATCCCCTGCTGATGCACATTTAAGTTATTTCCATTTTTGGGCTAATATGAATATAGCTGCTCTCACCATTTAAATACAGTTTGTGTGTAGGAAAAAAAAAAACAAACCAGCAGCTGTATTAACCATGATTCTCTAGAGAATCAGAACCAATAAGATCGATTGATTGATCTATCTATCTAGCTAACTTTTACTTGTTAAAGTCGGCTCTCATGATTGTGAAGGCTGCCAAGTTCCCAGATCTGCAGTTGGCAAACTGGAGACCCAGGAAAGCTGAAGATGTGGTTCCAGTCTGAGTACAAAGGCTTGAGAACCGGGAGAGAGTTGATGGTATGGCGCCTGTCCAAAGACTGGCAGGCTCGAGACCCAGAAAGAGCTGATGCTTCAGTTTGAATTTGAAAGAAGGAAAAAAGTTGCTGACCCAGGTCAGAGGCAGTCAAGCAGGAGGAATTTCCTTGTATCAGGGAGATGATCAGTGTTTTGTTCTGTTCGGGCCTTCAACTGATTTATGAGGCCCACCACATTAGGGAGAGCAATCTGTTTTACTTTTTTACAAGTTAATTTCATGTGAAAACATCCTCACAGAAACAACCAGAATAATGTTTCACCTAATGTCTGTGGCCCAATCAAGCTGACACTTAAACTTCATGGCTAGGAATCAGTAAACACAGAAATGAATATGCAATTGAATTGGATTATTGATTTGGTTTTGGAGCTTGCCTCCTTCCTGGAGTGGGCCCGTTTGTCAGTTAGGAATGTAATTATCTGCGGGCAATAAAAAGTCTAATATCAGTGGCTGGGGCAAATAGATGTTGTTTTTGTTTTTTCTCTTACAAGGCTGGAAGTCTGCAGGTATGTGGATGCTGGCCTTAGTTCCATTGCTCCATGGTGTTCCCAGAAATGGGAGCTTTTCATTTTTTTATCTTCCATATCCTGGTGCTGTGGGGTCATGATTGCAGAATGCAAGGTCACCATCCCCAGGCCTTGGGTCACATGTGAATCCGTGAAGTCTCAGGTCGCAAGCGAGGCGGGAGAAGGAGCATAGAGAAGCAGGACCAGGGGAGATAGCTGA
Source organism: Taxidea taxus jeffersonii (assembly GCA_003697995.1). Lineage (NCBI taxonomy): Eukaryota > Metazoa > Chordata > Mammalia > Carnivora > Mustelidae > Taxidea > Taxidea taxus. Next base: position 23,416 of record RCUC01089290.1, read on the forward strand.
GTCTGTCCCTTTTTATCAAGAAAGCAGAATCCTCCCAGAAACCCCACCTGGTAGATTTCTCCTTATAGCTCATTGGCCAGAACTGGGTCATGTTATGAGCCCTAAGTTGCAGGGACACTGGGGAACAGGACGGTCACGTCTGGTTTAGTCCAAAGGTATGTTCTTCCCCCAAGTGAAATCAGAGTCCTGTTGCAATAAAGGAGTGTGGGGTGGGTGTTGGCCAAACAAAGAAATCCTCTACCACTCAAAATTCATCACTCATGCCTTAGCACGGCACCTGGGACACAAGGGTGCTTCAGAAATGTGTGTTTGCTTGGGTTGATTTCAGAAGTTCCCTGGGTGGGGAGATGGAGTTGGACCATGAACCCTGAAAAATAAGGGGCTGGGTCTCAGCCCTGCCATCTCCCGCTGCATGGCCTTGAACAAGCCACTGAACTTTCTGGAACTTGTTTCTCAATTCAGAAAAATGGGACTAATTCTCCCTCAAATTCAGTTGCTGTCTGTGAAAGCACTTTGCAAAGGACAAGACAGATATTAGTCAAAGCCACTATGGCTATGGAACCCCAGAGGATTGAGCTTTTGCCTCTAGTCTCAGGTTCTTTGCTCTTCCTCCTAAGACTGCTGTCCCTCACAGCCCCCATGGTATTTCACTGTTCCCAGAGGAGAACTGAGATAGTGTCCACCTTCCTGACTGGACTTCATCCTTACTGTCCTCTGAGGACCATGTGGCCAATGTAGTGATTCTCCACCTTTCCGTTCCTCTACTCTGAGCACGCTGCTGGAGACTGGGGTCCCAGGAGGAATCCATGGATTGCCTGGTGGTCCCAGGGCCAGCACTCTGTCTCAGGGTTGCTGGAGCCCTTTACTGCCCTGACCTCGCTCTTCATCACACCTGAGTCAAAGTTGCGCAAGCTCATCCAACAGCCCCTGCGGAGGACTGCGCCAACATCACCATGGCCTGGACGTTGGCTTCCACATGTGGCTCCAACAAAACCCCAGGTTCCTGATGGCGTTCTGTCACTGTCTGTTCTCCTTCTCTTCCTGCAGCATTTTAACAAACCAAGATCTTCCCTGTCTTGATATTATCCTTTGCCCCCCTTGGCTTTGGCTTTTGAACTGTTGTCTTTTTTCTCTCCCTGTGTTCTGAGCTCATTCACTTGCCTACCTCAGTGTTTTCACCACCTTTACCCCCCATCGCTTGCCCTGTAATATGGGACCTCCCAAAAGTCAAGCCAAGTGTCCCAAGCATGTGCTAGACCTTCTCTTCCTAGTGCTCTTTGTGGTGTCCACACGTTTCCTGTCACGTTAGCCACTCTGGTCTTCAGCTGTTGTCTCCTGTCCTCCAGCTGACCTTGAACACCGGTATGTCCACTGGACCGACCATTTGTCTCACTCCATCTGAACTGTTGCTTCTACTTCCGGTTGGTGACGTTGCTCAGGTAGATATTTCCAGCTCCGGGTGTCTTGCTTCAGAGCATTCTTTACCAACATGGAAGCTGAGATGCACAGATGTGCAGAAATACGTCCATGTCCATGTTAACCCCAGCAGCTGATTTCATGGACTTGATGTCAGATTGTCTGTAGGGGGAAGAAGAGGAAAGGTGCTTGCTTGAAACCTTTCAATGTGCCAGGGACCGTCTGTGCTGGGCACTTGTGTGTCATCCCATGTACCCCTCTGTTATTTTATGAATCCCTGTTTTATAGATGGGGAAACAGAGGACCAGAGAGGTGGAGTGAATTGCCCTCGGCCACACAGCTGGGACATGGTGCGCCAGGGGCTGTAAGCTCAGGCTTTCTGACACTAAAGTGAAGGCACTCTTCTCATGATCTTGGGTCTCTCTCTCTTGAAAAGTCCAGATTTGGACAGATGGCCTTGGAAATCCAGTTGGTCCAGAGCATGTGACCTTTTATGCCGTCTTGGAGCTGCGGAATGGGCCCATAAGCCAG
>RCUC01089291.1:0-20112 GCA_003697995.1 Taxidea taxus jeffersonii
AAGTTAAAATTAATTTCTAAAACTCCATTTTAAAAAATGTTAAAATGAAAAAAGTTTCTCATATAATAAATAAAATTTAAAAATGCTGCCACTATTTATTCCCTTGATTTGGGGAAGACAAGAAAACAAAACTCAGGGAACCATAGGAACTCACTGTCTGAGATGAGAAAGGCACTTGCCAATATCTACCCTAAATCTCGAATTTGCCTAATTAGAGTAAATATATTAACACAAACAAAAAAGAACAAAATAAAACTTCTGAGTTTAGGTACTGAGAGATTTTAAGCCAGACAGTCCTCAGACCTGATGTAGCCCTCTGGCTCATATTTACAGAGAACACATGTTTTCATTTTTGGTTGGTTTTTGTTTTTGTTTTTGCTTTTAACATGTTTTAGTTTTCATTAAAACAAAATTAATACTCTTAGCCCAACAGTGAGGTCAAATGAATATCAGATCAATTTCTAATCAACCCTCAACTTCGGTCACCCCTGAAGTAAGAATGCCATCAAGAAGAGCAAAATTGGGGGGTGCCTGGGTGGCTCAGTTGTTAGGTGTCTGCCTTTAGCTCGTGTCGTGATCTCGGGGTCTTGGGATTGAGTCCCAGTGGGCCTCCCTGGAGGAGTATGCTTGTCCCTCCCTCCATGCTCCCACTTGTGTTCTCTGTCTCTCTCTCTCAAATAAATAAATAAAATATTTTAAAAAAGAAGAATAAGAAGAGCAAAGTTGGCCTGTGAACACCATCTGGGAGTTACTGCTGGGTTATGTCTGTATAATCCACAGTCCATGGTCTTTTCATATTTAGATCAAAATTAAAAAAAATTAAAACAATAATCTCATGTCTTTCCTTGAATTCATGACTAACTCTACAGAGTTCTGGATATTTAGGTAGTCTTGGTTCCCCATGCTGATATCCCACTCTCTTACTGTTCACAACTTGAGACTACATCTATCTTCCTACTCTCTTTGCATGTTTCAGCTGTTGAATCCCTCAAGCTCAGTTACTCACACCATCTCCCACTATCTGCATTCTGGACGCACAGTACATCTTAACAGAGATGAGTGATGGGAACAGAGGCGCCATCACACTGGGTTTTCTAGCATCTACCATGATGTCTCAGACTTCCATCTGGCTGGTGCCCACCCTGGCACCTCATGGAAGCAGATCCTTAATCAGATGCTCTACCTACTGCCAACTGATGGGAGCGTAGCCCAGCTACAGGACAGATAAGCAAAAGTAGCTGAGTATAATTTCATATTCTTGAGAGAGAAATATTTAGGCAAAACAAACTCATTTACCCAAGATTAGGAAAGTCTTAACAACTGGAACAGTTTCAAATTATTCTGAAGGGCTCGTATCATACTCAGGAGAGTAAAGTAAGGCACCATAAGTTAGTGGGCAAGAACACAGACTCTGTAGCCAGATTTTTCTGGGCACAAATCTCAGCTCTTTATTTATTAGCTATCTCACCATAGACAAGTTACTTAACTTCCCTGTGACTTTAGTTTCCTCCTCTGCAGATTGGGGAAAACACCCCCCCACAGGGCCATCATGAGGATTGAATGAAAAATACAAAGAAGAATACGATAGATGTATTAGCAATTAGTTGTTGCTGCTGTTCTTACCCACAAGTACTAAAAATTATTCCAGCAGTATTTCATGGAGAACCTGAGACTAGCTTAATCGAGGTTATTTTTGCTATAATTACTAGAAACCTTGATTCACACATGCAAAATTATTAATTGCGTGGCAATGTCATTACCTGTGTTGAAAATGCTTGTATGTTGATCAGCTGTGGCTCAGAGAAGAACTGCTGGTCACTAATTTTCAGGGAAAAGTAACCTTTCCTAAAAGAAGTCCCCAAGAAAGGAATGAGAAAATGTAGCCATTAGTCTCTAGAAAAACAAGATTAAAAATATCTTTAGCTTATGTGCATGGAAGAATTTGGATGAAACCACTACAGTGATATAATATTCATACTGATACAATATTGATCATATGGATACATATTGATACAGTGATACAATATTCATACTGTAAATAAAAGTAACCAGATGAAGATGGACCTAGCAACATACAGGTAAAACTACGGTGTATTCTCTGATCTCAATATAATGTAACAATTCCATAAACTTTTTAGTTTTGATTTTTCTAAAATGACTATATAAATGGTTGAAAAACCAGTTTTTGGCCCAAGACATAATAATGAAAAATATAACAAAGGCTAATGGTTAAATTGGAGAATGGAAAGGAGCTATCAGAGTCTCTGATTAGCTCTCAGTGATTCCCTCCTTCTGCAAACCCTCCCTCCAACCTGTCCCCAAATCACGTGAGTGAGCCCCCATGAATGATTCTGCAAGGTTCGTATTACCTGACTCTATCTACCTGCCCCCCATTCTAGCCACATACATATACAATCAGTGTGGACAGGACAAGGGGAAGATGGCCAATTATTCCCTAGAAATCTTCAACTGATGGAGGCCTGAGAGCCTCCATCTGATGATGCAGAACCTACAGTCTACCACGATGAGGTGTGGAGCAAGCCTGTCTGCAGGGAAGAGGTAGATGAAGCTTTTGAGCAGTGAGACATAGAGACAAGAGGGAGAACTGAGTCCTCCTTCTTGTTCCTGGTTCTAGCTTCTAGGCTTATCCAGGAAGCCCAGGTGTCCTTGATGCATTAGAGATCTGAGCCATACCTGCGATGTTAAAACAAGCCTCACAATTTTGTAGGCTTCATTATTTGCAACCAGAGAGTCCTGACTGATAAAACAAAATAAGGCTCCTTCTTTGCTGTGGTTTTTACCTCCTGTAAGAGTGATGTTCCAGCAGCTTCAGAGACAACCAAAAGAGAAGGGAGGAGCTGCCCACCTTCAAAGCCAAGCCAAGCACAGAACTCACAGTAGACTGGTAAGACAAGTGGTTAATGCCTTATGGGAGGTTTTGAGCTCTGGTTGACTATAAGGACCATAATTTTAAAGGTTCTCTTTTTTTGATTTTTTTAAACTTTTTTATTATAAAATGCATCATACATACCAAAGAGCACATAAAACATACAGATTTTAAAGAACTAGAGAAACATCAGTGTATCCAGCAGCTTGAGAAAAACGTAAGTTAACTATTTATGAGAACTGTCAACTTGTTTTTTCTTCCATTGAGCTTTCACAAAATGGTGGCTGTTCTTTAAAGAGATGGGTCTATTCAAACCCACAGCTCTAACAATTTCCACTACAGAATACCTATTTCTGGAATTGACCGTAGTTACTACAAGCTAGGAGTATATTATTTTTCAGAATAGTGGAAAATTAGGTACTTAGGGCTTGTGAAAATAGAACCTCATAGTTTTTTAGCAGGAAAGTATGACTGGAAACTACAATTTAAAGGTTCTTTAAAAGGTCTTCTTGGAACTATCACTGATACACAAAAGAATGTGGATGGATCTCAAAAGCATATGGCAAAAACCAGAAACAAAAGAGTATGTACTGTATGACTCCATAGCTAGGACATTTCAGCAAAGGCAAAACTCTTTAAGAGTAAAAGAACAGGTCAGTCGTTGCCAGAAACTGCGGGGAGGGGGAACGAGTCACAGTACAAAGGAGAGCTTGGGGGCAGGGGTTGATGAAACTCTTTCCAACCTTGATTGCAGTTGGGTTTCAAGACTGCCAGAATGTATGCATTTGTTAACACTCATAGACCCGTAGACTTCAAGATGGGGGATTTTATTGAACCCAAATTATATCTCAATGAGCCTGATTTAAAAAAAAATAAAAAAGTAAATCTTGTCTTCCCTCCCATTTCATCCTCTCCTTGATTTTCTGTCCCATTTAAATCCTGTCCCTCCTCACTCCCATCCCAGACATCCAGAGAAAGCAATCGAGGGAAGCAACAGGAAGAAGTAAGAAGGGGTGGTTACTCCTAACCCCCTGGGGGAAAATGACATTTTGGCGGCACTGAGGTTCCGATAATTGCTTAGCACTCCAGCAATGCTGGCCGGCCACCGTGGCCATATTTGCAGGTTGTCTTGTACTCCACAGGAACATTCTGACCCCAAAGGAATCCGGTGCGAAAGAATTATGGTCAGGTTTTCATGAGGAAAAACAAAACCACAAACCTATACGGCAAGCCGCCCCTTTCATTTTTGTACCACTCAGTAACTTACAGAATTTTCTTTTTCCATGAATCACTCCCTACCAATCTTGTTTAACTGTTCTTTCTTTTGTTTACATTTTTAGATAAAGAAAGTCCTATGCAAAAATTGGTACCCCAAAGTAAAGGGGGTGCTGAAAGAATTCCCAGCAAAATAGTCACCTTTCTTTGTCCTGTTTGGGGACAGAGCTGACTCTAGAAGAAAACAGGTGATGAGAGACTGAAGAGGTGAAACAGACAAGAGGAGTAACTTCGGTTGTCTAGGGGGCTTTACAAACTTGACTAACTTTTCACAAGATTCCAAGGCAAAGGACTACAGGTACGGAGCCGTGTGTGTGTGTGTGTGTGTGTGTGTGTGTGAGAGAGAGAGAGAGAGAGAGAGATGCAAATAATTAAGAACTACACTTGAAGCAAAATGAATGCAGATTGGGAGCATAAATCTGAAGAGTGAGTCTGTGGCATAGGAAGCCAGAGTTTTGATCCGTGGCACTGTCTCTGTGCAAGGATCTTTTGTCCCTGGAGGATGGAAGCCCATTATTCCCAGTATAATTCAGGAGGCAGAAATCATAGTGGCTAAAGGCATGGGCTGTGGAGTCAGAGACCTGGCTTTGCTCATGCTCTCAAGGCCTCAGTCTCTCCCTCTGTAGACTGGGTTCACATGTACTGCTGACTACAATGCCTGTGTCATAGTTAGGGCTCAAGAAGTATCAGTTGTTCTTATTCCTATACGATGGTCTTTTGAGGTTCTGGCTCCGAACTGCAATAGAGAAAGTGCCATCGCTTTTCTTCCCACCTTCCTCCTAGCCCAAACCTTAAAAAAAAAAAAAAAAAAAAACCTCCAGCGGTAACAATAGAAAATATTCACTGTGAATATTTCATTCCATTGGTAATATATACAGTCTACTCTGAATTATCTGCACGAAGGAAGCAGAGCTGGGTGAAGGATAACCCACGAGGCTAATCTTTGGGGTGCATTCTCTTATTCCTGTTTAGCAGATTGACTCCACTAATTATATGACTTGATTTGCCTGGTTAGTGCATTCGATTGCATTCCTGAAGCACACGTCAGCTGGGGTGGGGAAGACAGCCAGAAGTGTGCCAGGCATCAGAGAAAAACTGCATCCGGCTTAAAAATTAACCACAATTAATCCCATAAAGTGGATAATAAAAAGTGGTGACTCTTAGCTTCCCTCCCACTCTGGAATTCTAGGAACCATCGAACACTTTGGAAAGTATGTGCTCCATCTTGTAGCCACTGCTCACTCCCAGGATATCACCCTAATGCTGAAGGAGCAGCTGGAGCAATCTGCGTAGATAACCAGTTTTGTTTCTGCTGGGCCAAAAATACTGGGTAATTGTCCTAGGAACTTTCCGGTCACATCAGAGAATTACCCATAATTATGTGATAAAATGAAGATGCCTCTAACGGAAGCATACTCTCGGAGCAGTTACAGTGAAATGATGACAGGCAGCTGAAAGCGTTGGTGTTTTGGGGAGTATCGATCTTCCCCAGAGGAGAAGGGATAGCTATTGAGAAGGGGGGCGGGGTGCAAAGCGCTGATGGAAGGGAGGCAGGAGGAAAACAGCACAACACTGAGTCACCTGGGCTTTTCTTTGCTGTGCACAAAACGCACTTTTTTCTCATTCACATCCTTCCAGCTAAAATGGCCAGCCTTGTCGAGCTGGACCTCTTTTCCATTCCTGGAGAGCACCAGCTGACCATTGGTGGGCGTGCTCACAACATGGAACTGGAGGTCTTCCAACCTGCCGTCTTGGTCTTGGACATTCAGAAGGGGAAAACCCAGTGGCTTCATTGAACCCATGGCAAGGGTGAGAGAACCATTCACGTGAAGAGTAGGAGTGAATATTGTGCCTGGAAAACATAGGGTCCAGAGATCAGACTTGGTACATTCACTAATAAGGTTTTGGGGTTTTTTTGTATAAATAGATTTATAATGTTCATTCAGAAATGAGACTCTAGGGTTTTGTTACCATAAGCCTCCTTCTAATTTAGTGATTCTCACCCTGAACGCATATGAGAATAACATAGATTCCCAATGTTAAGATATAAACTTCTAGAAGAAAATAGAGGATAAAATCTTCGTAATCTTAAATTAGGCAATGCCTTATTCGACATGACAAAAAAAGCATGAGTGACAAAAGAAAAATATCTAAATTGGACCAAAGTGCTTCAAAGGGCACCAGTAACAAAAGTGAAAAAGACAATCCATAGAGTGGGAGAAAATATTTGCAAATTATATATCCGAAAAAGGACTTGTATCCAAAAATATACGTAAAAAAAATTCTTACGATGCAATAAAAGACAAGTAGCCCAATTTAAAAATAGGCAAAGAGTTTGAATAGGCATTTTTCCAAAAAAGATATACAGAAGGCCAGTAAGTACATGAAAAGGTGCTCAATGTCCTTAGTCATCAGGGAAATGTAAATCAAGACCACCGCGTGATGCCACTTCATACCTACTATGAAGGACAATAAAAAGGTATTCCTGAGGACGTAGATGATTTAGAAATCTTATACATCGCTGGTGGGAACATAAAATGGTGCCATTTGGCAGTTCCTCAAACAATTAAGCATAGAGCTACCCTATGATCCAGTAATTCTACCCACAGGCATATACCCATGGGAACTGAACACATATGTCCACATAAAAACTTGCACATGAATGTTCATAGCATTATATCCAAGAGCCCCAAAGTGGAAACAACCCAAATGTCTATTAATTGGTGAATGACTAAACAAAATATGGCATATCCATACAATGGAATATTATTCAACCATAAAAAGAGATGATGTACTGATACATGTTTCAAGGTGGAGGAACCTCGGAAATATTCCTGCGATGTGAAAAAAGCCAGACATAAAAAGCCACACATTGTATGATTCCACTGATTGATGTGAAATGTCTAGAACAGTTAAACCCACAGAGCCAGAAAGTCAGTCAGGGATTTCCAGGGCCTGGAGAAAGGGAGCACTCCAGAGAGACTGTAAATGGCTACTGGATTTCTTTTTAGGAAGAATAAAATGTCCTGGAATTAGATAGTGGTGATGGTTGCATAACCTTGTGAATAGACTCAAGACCACACTGTGTACTTTAAGGGGCGAATTCTGTGCTATGTGAATTATATCTCAGCAATAACCAGTACGGATACTTGACCTCCACCAGTGGAGATTCTGGCTTCAGTGTTCTGAGGTGGGCACCTCGGTGATTTCACAAGCTCCTCAGGCAATCCTAATGGGACTCCTAAGTTTGAGAACCACAGTCCTAACCTAATACTTTGATCACATCTGACCATCAGACCCATGAAAGGTAAGGAAAAAAGCAACTATCTGATACCATTTGCTCGGAAAGCACCAGTTCATCTGTAATGAAGTATGATTATCAGTGGCTTATATTCAGAATTCATGTGATGTGTCCACGCTTCGTTTTAAAATTTTACCATCTCTGTTCATAGGAAATATCTGATGGATGAATGTCTGATCCTGATGAGAAATTCACCCTGTCTCCTGCAAGGTCTTTCGCCCAGACTTGAACTGTTAGAGTTTCCTTCTACAAGTAGGTCAGACAGGACAGTTAGGGAATGCCAAGTTCCAAGGGGACTACTGTAAGATTACTCTAATGAAGGTGGAATTCATTTTCGCAAGTTGACTTGTATGATGTCCCAAGAGGAGCAGGTTGATTTTCAAGTACTTGGGGTTTCCAGAAGGATCCCAATAAAATGAGCCAAAGTTGTCTTTTTCCCAATGGAAGTCTTAATATCTTTAGAGGTCAGAAATCTAGAGACGGAAAATATGATTGACTGTGGGTGTTAAAAAAGGCCTTGAGGAGCGCCTGGGTGGCTCAGTGGGTTGAAGCCTCTGCTTTCGGCTCAGGTCATGATCCCAGGGTCCTGGGATCGAGCCCCGCATCGGGCTCTCCGCTTGGTGGGGAGCCTGCTTCCTCCTCTCTCTCTCTGCCTGCTTGTGATCTCTGTCTGTCAAATAAATAAATAAAATCTTTAGGAAAAAACAAACAAACAAAAAAAAACAGGCCTTGAGTTATTGAAGAAGGACACTCAGAAGCTGAGGAATGCTCAACTATAATAAAATTCTCTAGCTTCATTCAGCTATAAAACTTTGGGGTTCAAAATTATGACTGAATTTAAATTTGCTTCCCTTTTGTTGTTTAAGGTGAAGTGTCCATTAATGTGTTGGACAAGACTAGCTCCATCCCCTTAATATGTCACCTTATTCTTAATGGGACAGTGGCTTGAAATCCATTCGCTTCAAACATAGGACCCTAATGGGGCAGGCTCCTCACACTATTCATTATTTATTTGCAATATATCTCCAATATGTCCACAAAGGATGCAACCGCAGCATAATTAGCTCTACAAGTTAATATATATGCAAATAAATTATACCTATATGTATATAGGTAATTTTCTACAACACAGCCATAGCTCAGAAACATAACTAAGTTTTATGCCAAATTTCTGATCTGATAGTTGTTACTCTTAAAGCACAGATTCTTTTTCCCAAAGATCTTAGAAGCTGAGTTTCCCTAATGTCCATGTTCTATAAACAACCCCTTATTCCTTTGCCTTCCTCGAATGAGAATCCTGCATGTCATACCACATGAGCTGACTGTATCTCCACCCGGAGCCTCGGCATGGAGAAATCACAGGTCAGCACGCCAGGCCGTCTGACTAGAAGCACTTACCAGCACATGTTTCATTAGAGTGGGTGGAGAAGCCAGGAATGCAGATGGAAACACAAAGGCCACTCTTCAAAAAGAACCCCTGGTCACACTGGTGACACTGGTCCCGGCGGCTACACCTCAAGCAGGCCTGAGGACAGGCTGTCAAAGAAAGGCCACAGTAGGTGAGGCACGGCCAAGGCACAGGCAGCCAGCGACAGAGAAATAAAGAGTGCAGCACGAGCAACACAGGACTCCCAACCAGAGCAACAGGGAATTCCCACGGTTCCCTCTGGAATTTCACAGGAAGCTCAGAAGGAGAGTGAACCCAGAGGAGCACTTTTGTTAACGCACTCTGATGCGAAAATGTTGCACATAAGGATTGTATACAATGTTAACCCTGCTGACTCGTAAGGGACGTGGCTGACAGTGATTAAGAGCGCAGGCCCTTCCCGGCTACCGTTCCTCCTCTGCCCCGTAGCAGCTGTCCACTTCGGGGACGTTCCTCTAGTCACGCATGGTGCGATTTCTGGTCTTAAAGATGGGGACAGTGATGCACCTAATGCAAATCCCCGTCGGGAGGATGCGTAGTAATGTGAAGAGACCAGAACAGTGCCTGGCACACAGAAGGACTCAGCTGCACTGCCAACGTCATTGCTGCTGCATCATCTTCTTCATCATCATTTTAAATGCAGGAGGAGAGCAAGCTCAGGAAAGGACCCGAGGATTATTTCTTTGGGTCAATTTAATAATCTTCTACAAATCCAGAGTTCACTCCCTAATTTTCCTGCTTCCTTAATTGAGATTTTAGTAGACAGAGATGGTACAGTACAAAGGGCCTGGAGCTGGAATCAGAAAACTTGGGTTTAATACCCGATTTTGTTGCCTTGGTTAACACCCTCAAGCCATTCTTTTTTTTTTTTTCATGTGTAAAATGGGATTCCTAGTGTCTGCCATATTTTACCATCAAGTCATTGTGATTATTCAGTGAGATAATGCAGACAGAGGAATTTGCTGAAATGTAAAATGCCACACCAGAGCCATGGTTTTATTATTAAATGTCAGGTTTTCTTCAAAGTGGGGTAGAGCGTATCAAGTTTTAATGGAAATGACGAGAACAAACTGCAGAAACTCTCACGGATAACCCAATGGACAAGCAGATTAATTAAGCCTTTGGGTTGAACTTCAATGATGAAGGTTCAGTGTATCTCACTAAATTGTCCTCAGAAATCCTACTCAAGGATATTGAGCCAGTATCAGGGTCCCTCATAATGTAATCTACACACCGAAAATTCCGCACCCGTATCAATAGAGGTGATCTGCTCTTGATGGACACCTCACCTTAGTTCAACACAAGCCTTACATTTCATAAAATACTGGCCTCATTTCCACAAAGACCTTTAGAGACAGTATTGATTTGTGCAAGAGAATTACTGGCCTGCAGTTCTATATTCTATTCAACCAGCAATTGGCAGATATGCATGGGAAGCCCTCGGTTTCTAAGCCCGAGCTCTCTGGGTTTCCATTCTGCTTCTAATTCAGATTCTCCTTGGTTACCTGAGATCGACACACCTGATGGACTTGCGGCCCTCACTTTTTTCCAGAGGACTCAGCACAGTTTCCAAGTTACCTGTGCACTGGAGATTTGCGTGATCTGCAAAGTACCCCTTCCCGCATTCCTGGACACACTGGGCTTCCCACAGAAGATACGGCCCTTCACAGCGCGTGCACTCCTGGGGGCCTTGGCACTGCAGACAGTGGTTGCCGCAGCCTGAAAGGCAAAAGTCAAATCAACAGAACTGTGTGTGGCTCTCCAGGGGGCTCCTGGGCCTCACGGGGAGGCAGCATAAGGCGCCAAACAGCGATATGACCCGGTGTGCTGGGCCAGGCAGAAGATGAGGAGTCAGGAGCCAGGCTCTGGCTGGCACTGTTCTACTTACCAGAAGGGTGATTTAGGATCAGAGATTGACTTCTCTGAACCTTGATGCTCTCTCCTATAAAATGGGAGTGGACGGTGTCCCACTCAGCTTGCTGGGCAGAGATTAAAGTAAATAATGGAAAACACGAGGACACCTGGAAACTACAGGTATTAGCCATCATCATTACTAGGAGCTAGTCAGTGGTTCTCTTGCTTTGCTAAGTGTCCATCTTTCCTGACTCACTCAGTTATCAGAGTCTCCCAAGAACGCTCCTCAGACTGCCATCTGCGCCTTTGGGGGGCATTTCAGGGTCAGAAGAGTCTGTGGTGTCCAACCAAGGCTGAATGGGGTGGCACTCAGGGGAACACGGTGGTGAGACATTCGTACATGCAGGGCTCCAGGGGACAGTTGGGGGAATCAGACGGTCCCTTCAGGTGACTCAAATGACCAGCGTCTACGCATTCCTCTTCTAGAGGACAGGATTATTCAATGCTCCGGGAAGTCCAAAGTCATCATCAAACCATATCTGTTGATGTGGCCTTATACCCCTGGGGATTCCCATCCTGATCTCAAATTTTAGCAACTGTCACGCTTGGGAACGGGAGAAGGACAGAGGGGATGTTCTGACTACAACAAAGAAAAGCTCTTAGGCATGAAACCAGAAATTAGATAAAAAGCTGGAAAGGAAACTTGCCACTGACTTCTGGTCGGAGCAGTAAAAATCGGAGGAGGCTGAAGGCCGGAAGCAAATAGAGCGAGAGCTGCGGACACTTACTCTTGCAGAGGCCCACGTCCCTGTAGAAGGAGGGCGAGCACTGCTCCACGCAGGCCCCGTCCTGCAGGACGTAGCCATCCATGCACTGCAGGCAGTCCGTCCTCAGGGGCCCGCTGCACGCGTTGCAACTCCAGTCGCACTCTAGGAAAGGAAGTCCACGTTACGTCACCTTCACCTGTCCACCCTCCATCCCAGCGACTAATTTATGAGGATGCCGTCTGCAGCAGCAAGGGGTGAGGTGAGGACAACGGGCGAGATGTCAGATAAGCGAGCCGTAACGAGGTTTCTGCTTGTAGGAGCCCGAACGCCTCTCTGTGGTTTAGTGTTTCCTAATTATGTTGGACACGGGCACATACAAGGATCACTCCAGGCTTGTGCAGAGCCTGCTTGTCAGCAGGGCTGCCGAGGAGCCAGGTCAACTTGGTCTTCGAGTTCTTGATTTCCGGGCCACAGTGTCCTCAGGCAAAAGCCTTCTCTGCTATCAGGAGGGGCTAATTTGCCTCCACAACCCTAATCCGCACCTCCTTGGAATGCTCCACAGGTAAAGGGATGTCAGAGACTCAGCCAGGAATGTGTCTGATGGCGCCACCAAACCGGCTGCTTGACTCTTCACCTTTCAAGAATCAGGGGCTGGCCCACCCAGCAGAAAGCACCAATGGTGTTAGGATTAAATGCGGCATCAAGGAACTCTCCGGAAAGAAAGGGCTCACAGAAATAACAGATCTCCTGAGAGCAGCAGAACCGACTCCCTTCCATGTTATCTGCCCAGTAAGCACCTAGGGAATGCAGTTCCAGCTGGTAAGCTAAGTCCTTCACGCAGGGTGGTGGGACAACAGGTCATGGGTCAGTGCCTGGGTTCTGAAGACAGCCAACTCTGTTGGAGCTATGGCTTAGCCACTGTTTATCTACAGGTCTTACGCACCTTCCTAAACTTATTGGAGCCTCAGTTTCCTTACCTGTAAGACCTTACCCCATAAGGGTACTCATACCCCATAAGGTATTACCTTATCCCATAAGGCTACTGTGTTGATTAAAGGAAACAATGAATGTAAAGAAGTTACCGCAGCACCTGGCACACAGTAACAGCTAAATAAATGTTTTGCTGCTGAATTTCTTCCTCACAGAACATTCTGATCCAGTTCCTCCTCATTCCAAAATCCTTCCCAGCTGAGCATGGAGGAAACTTCTCATTAGTCACCTTTCTCTTGTTTGATGCAATATTTCTAAGTCCCAAAAACAGGTAAATGTGCAAGACAGTACACGTGCTTCCATGGAGATTTATAAAGTTAGTCTCGCTCATTTATTTGGCTGAATCAGTCCCAAGGGAGCATGACTACCGCAGAGCCTTGAAAACTGCCAGCATAGTTACGAAATCACTTACAACGTGGAGGATTTGTGATAATCTTGTTTTTCACCGCAAACTGACAAAATAGAAAAAACTGAAAAAATAGAAAAGCTTCTGTGGTCTTGAGCACAGAGACCACCTAAGTTGACAACAGTAGCATTTCTTGGAATGGAGAGTGAGCAATTTTGCAAAGCCTTAAAACATCTCAAGCTTACTTGACAGAAGTCTGGCCCCATATCTGAGCCCCAGGTTCTTGGGCAGAATGGGAGAGACGGGAGACAAGTGGAATGGAGCAATGGAAGAGGAAAATGGAACAGAAGCAAGGAAAATCTGGCCGTTGGCTCTGATCTTCTCCTTGCTGAGCACTGCCACCTAAAGAGTGTAAGCCCCAAGAATTCCAACCACTAGAGAGCAAGGTACTAGGTTTCTGACATTGCTTCCCTATAAACTCCTTGAGCACTGGGACTGTGTCTTCACTCATTTAAATCTGTTAAACAGAGATGAACAAATCAGATACAGCCCCTGTCTCTTTTTTTTGAAGACTTTATTTACTCATTGGGGGTGGGGGCACAAGTTATGGAGGAGGGGCAGAGCAGGGAGCCTGATGCAGGGCTGGTCCCAGGACCCTGGGAGCATGACCTGAGCCAAACTCACATGCTTAACTGAGCCACGCAGGCCCCTCAAAGCCTGGCTTCATTAAGCTTAGACTCCAGTGACCTAGAGTTGTAAATGTGAGCACATTTACAGGCAGGGGATGTAAATCTCTGAAATAGGCCTGGTGTGGTAGAAGAGGGAGTGGTGGGGCTGTAGTGACCTGAAGACGCAAAAGGGGCAACAGCTGCTCGTCTCCAACGACGGTTGCATTATGGAAATGTAAGTCCAGTATTGCCAGATCTTCTAATTGTTTCAAAAGAAACAGAAAATCTCCAGTATTGTATGTGAAGTCTTCTATATTTTAAAATGCATTAATTAAAGATCTTTATAACACTAGAACATTTGGGTGCCTGGGTGGCCCAATGGGTTAAGCGTCAGCCTTCAGTTCAGGTCATGATCCTAGGGTACTGGGATTGAGTCCCACTTCGGGCACTCTGCTCAGCGGGGAGCCTGCTTCTCCCTCTGCCTCTGCCCCTCTCCCCACTTGTGCACCCTTTCTCTCTCTCTCAAGTAAATAAATAAAATCTTTAAAAAACAAAACACTAGAACATTAGGTGGGTCAAAAAGAACCCACATGTCTTGGACCAAATACATCCGGGTTGCCACCTCTGATCTAGTTACCTTGCACAGTATCTGGCACATAGTAGGTGCTCAAAAATGTTTCCTTAAGAAATAAGTTACAGGGATGCCTGGGTGGCTCAGTGGGTTAAGCCTCTGCCTTCGGCTCAGGTCATGATCTCAGGGTCCTGGGATCGAGCCCCGCATCGGGCTCTCTGCTCAGCGGGGAGCCTGCTTCCTCCCCTCTCTCTGCCTGCCTGTGATCTCTCTCTCTCTGTGTCAAATAAATAAATGAAATCTTAAAAAAAAAAGAAGTTACATACAAAAAAAGAAAGAAATGACATACATGCATTCATAATACATAATGACATCTTGCTATCATCACAGAAAGTCTAATCATATAACGGTGTTTTCCCAACTTCGGGGATTAGACACCTACAGTAAAGGGAGGTCACCGAGGGAAAGAATCACTGCACAGTTCTGGAAGAGCTTTACCTCTGCATGTCTTAGTGGAGAAGTCCAGATAGTACTGTGGGGCGCAGCTCTCATACTGACATTCTCCAAAGAGCAGGACCTTGTTTGGATCTCGGCAGGAGGTACAGCCTGCCTGTGAATCACAGCTTCCACAGTGTGCTTCACATGCTGAGCAGAGAGGAAAGAAAATGACCAGGTAATTACAATTGCAAATACTGAAGCTCTGATGAAATGGAGACAGATGCTGCAAAGGAGCAAAGCCCTGCTCCAACCAGTGCTTTAATTATGGCTCAGAACCCTCCCCTGTGATCAGCAGAAACAGAAAATGTTTCCCTAATTTTCTAAAATAGGAGAAACGATCATCTTATTTTCCAGAGAAGATAAATTATAAATCCAAGAATGGAAATCTCACATCCAGGTTGCCTGTGAGTCAGAACAGAATTCATACTTACTCCAAGATCTCTGGAATAAGAGTCCGGACATGTATTTGAAACTTACTTCTCAAGGAATCAAGCGCCCAGTTGTTCCTGATGTGGATTCAAATTTTTGAGCCATGCCAAGATTAAAGCTAGGCATCAGTTTTGTTGTGAAGCTCAGGAAAGCCCACATTTCACGTCACAAAGGACTTTAAGGAGGACTGGCTTATTGATTGGCCCAGTTGTAATGCTCAGCAGCTACGTAATTCGGGCATTCAAGGATGATCCCCAAATCCGGTCATGTTTCCATCTTCCCTGACTTAACAACTAGCATTTCTCCATCTCCTCAGTTGTCCATGCTAGAAACCCGGGAGGCTATCTTGATAAGCCCCTTCTTTCTCATTCCTAACCCAATCACCCATTGGATCCTACTTACTCAATTTTTCCTACGTAATTCCCAGAATTTTTTTGCTTCTCTCCATATCCACACATGCCAATACATCCAAGCCCTCATCATCTCCTACTGGACTGCCGTCATAGCCTCCTAATTGGTTTCCCTGTACCAAGTTTGACCCCCTTGCATTCAATTTTCCATCTGTCCACAAGAATGATTTTTTAAATTTGTACAGCTCAAGTTTCAGAGGACGCTTTCACCTAGAATCTCGTATCTTTCTTCAACCCTGGAAAATTGCCAGCCACCATTTCTGCAAAGATCACTCCTCCCTCGTTCCCTCCATTTTTTCCAACCAGAAAGCTTAAGACACATTCGAATCCTCTCAACATAATCTCCAAGTTTCTCATCTTTAACTCTTACTCATTCTTCAGTGACTTCTTTAAGAAGGTCTCCCCGGACTCTCCAGTCTAGAGTAAGTCTCCCCGTCACTGCTCTTACAGCACTCCAGACATTGCATTCATGCCATACCTAATTGTTTTCATTACGACGATGATTTAACTTCTGTATCCTTTAAGCTACAAGCTTCATGAAAGCAAAGACCAAGTTTGTTTTGTTCCTTGCAATAGTGTTCAGAGCCTAACTAGTTCTCTTTCATGTTATGGGTGTTCAATGGGCACTTGCATATAAATGAAAGAAGCCAGACATTTTAATTATACATATTCAAGCACTAGCATCTCTGCCTCATTCTGAAATTTTCTCTAAGTACGTATCAGAGGAAAAATTCAGAGAATGAGCTAGATTTTTAGAGTTTAAGATCTAGAGGGTATCAAAGTGTGTGGCACAGTGCAGGAAAATTACCTCCTGGTAAGAATAAAAAGGAAGTCCTCTTGTTTCACCTACAAGAAATGTCATTGTTATAAAATATTCATTAGAATATGTAGATTAGTAATTAAAGATCCTAGAAAAACTCTAGACTGCATTTTCAAACAGATGGTTTGAGAATAATTGGAAAAGAATCTTTAATTTTTAGAAACCTATATGAAATGAAATTTCCATCTTTCTTTTAGCTAGAATTTTTGCACATGGTGTATCTTAATTTTGGCAGAGGGTTTGACAGAAATCTCAAAGATAAGCCTGTGAATAGAAAAATGAAGTGGGGTCTAGGAGTTGTAGGTGGATTTGAAAATGGTTGAGATGCATCCTCAGGCTATCGTAAACCTTTGTAATTAGTAAAAAAAAAATGTCCTTAGTAGAATATTATCATGAAGTCTTCACTTATTACTTGTTCAGCATTTTTTTTAAAAGATTTTATTTATTTATTTGAGAGAGAGAGAGAGTGAGAGAGAGCGTGGAGGGAGAGGACAGAGGGAGAAGCAGACTCCCTGTGGAGCTGGGAGCCTGATGCAGGACGTGATCCCAGGACTCGGGATCATGACCTGAGCTGAAGGTAGTCGCCCAACCAACTGAGCCACCCAGGCGCCCTCAACATTTTTATTAATAGCTTTAATTACAACAAAGAAATCAAGCTAATGATACTTAAATATGCCATATACACCCAATAAGAGACACACAGTCTAATTTCACCATCTGAAAGAACTCAAACTCAATTTTAACTAATTGAAGCAATAAACGAAAAGTAATCTGAAGACATAAGCAAAACCATAAGTCCTGCATTTTTTTCCTATAACCAGTTGTACAAATAAAGGATATGGGAGACCTGTTCAGACAGTAGCTTCTCTAAAAGATGATCTAAGAATTTTAGTTGATTAAAAGCTTATTAGAAGTGCGATTTGGTTACTAAGGAAACGGATACAATCTTCAAGTGAGGAGCCTTCATACAACCTAAATGTCAGCATGTGAAGAGCCTTCGTAAACCTGAACGTCAGTGAATGAAGAGCCTTCACACAACCTGAAGGTCAGCACGTGAAGAGCCTTCACACAACCTGAAGGCCAGCATGTGAAGAGCCTTCATACAACCTGAAGGTCAGCACATGAAGAACCTTCACACAACCTGAAGGCCAGCACGTCTTGAAGAGCCTTCACACAACCTGAAGGTCACCACGTGAAGAATCTTCACACAACCTGAAGGCCAGCACGTGAAGAGCCTTCACACAACCTGAACGTCAGCACGTGAAGAGCTTTCACACAACCTGAAGGTCAGCATGCGAAGAGCCTTTGTACAACCTGAAGGTCAGCAGAGGCCCCTGCTTGACAAACAGCTACAACACAAAGCCCAAAGGCCAATCCTTCAGCTTAGAGTGACAGGACGATGCCCCGTCCAGAGAGCTGAGAGCGTCTTGGAGTTTCCTTCCTTAAGCGCCTGTGTACCTTCTTATTCTTGAATCCATCCATGCAGTCTTTCATTCCCCCTCAGTAACTCAAAGTGTAACTCAGCCCCTCTACTGGCTTCTAAAACACATGGAGTCATGCCGAGCACTGTGCAAGGTCGGAAGACTCCGTGGAGACTTAGAAGTGGGAGCAGCATCCCCCCGAGGAGCAGGGAGCTCCCGCCATGTCTACCTGAACCCTTCTTCCTCATTCATCGAACCCCTCCTCTCTCACCAAGGCAGCCCACGAATGGCGTTGTCTTAGAGCAGTTCTGCTCCCACCAAAGCCCCTTGGGTTCTCAGCTTCCATCTCCGAAGGCACGTGGGTCAGGAGCATTCCCTCCTCCTTGGAACATTCAGACCACACACGGGATTGTCACATTGCTGTGATCACATCTGGAGTCCCAGTACCATTCTCTGCGGTCCCAGACGCCAGAAAGTACCAAGAGGACAATGACGAGGGTGGAAAGCGGACCAGAAACCAGGAAGAGAAGCAGAGATGCACTGAACCATCATTCACGAAGGGGGAAGGGACCTGACCGCTTAGGAAGTCCGCCTTCCCTCTGTAATAGGCCTGCTGTCTACCGCAGCCTGGAGAGAGGGTCACCCATTTCTGCCCCGATACCCTGCATGCAGGCTCCGGTTTCACCTGGAGCAGCAGAGCGCAAGGGGACAGTTAATCGCAAACTCTGGAAGGCAACCAGGTGAACGAGGAAGACTTACTCCGTACTGCTCCAGAGGGGAGTTCTAGGGCCCAGGAGAAAGAACCATCAGATAGGTAAACAACTACCAACTCCTGCAACGGGCCTGGCTTCCTCCCGCATCTCTAGAAGTCTTGGGGGGGCGGTGAGAAAGAATTGGGTACAAGGTCGGCTCTGGCCACCCTGGAATTCCCTACCTTGCCTCTAAAGCACCATGGTTCCAGGTATTGGAAACCTCATTTATTGTCTCTTTTTTAACGTGCCTGCCTCAACCGATCACCCTTGAATTTCAGAGCTCAGCATGTAACTTCTAAACGTTTCTGGAGCCGGATTCGGTTCTCCAGCTCTTATTTCCTCTATAATATGGTCATTAATGCCTCCCCTTATGCTGGTAGTATTTCCTTTGATGCCCTTTACTGCACCATTTCTAAAATTGTGAGGCCTGTAATTGTCTATAATGATGAGCATTAGAAAGGAACATCGTTGGTTTTCTTTACATACTAGAAACACAAATATCCAATTTAAGGGCATGCTTTATTCAATCTTCGAAAGAATGAAACTTAAGCTTCAGCAAAGGACTAAAGCTAGGAGATTCTTAATTTCACTGCATAGTCTATGAAATCCTATTTACATGGTAGCATAACGGACGTATTTGTGTGGCGATCACCTTGCACCAAGGCAAAGTCTTCTCAGAAAGGAATATTTCAATGCAATCTTTTTTTGGTCATCGATACGCCATATGAAAGCTTCCACTGTTTCTTTTGAACTTTTATTTCTGTGATTCCATTGCTGTCAGGAGCCCCATAAATCTAAGTCACTATTTCTCCACCAACACTCTCTCACTCTGGAATGGAACATGCAGGTATTTCATTCATGTCTCTTGTGTCCGAGAATCTGCAGATACCAGCAGACAGTTGATATATACAAAGTTTTTTCTATAAAAGCAAAGAAATTTTTCCATGGGTCCAAAAAGGTTTTCTTTTTAATCTCTGTTTTCCCAACGGGTGAAACAAAATGATGAGGTCCACATCAATTCATTTCGAAGGCAGATCTTTGCAAGCATCTCAGTGAGCAGTAATGCCTATCTTTCTATCTGTAAATGTAACTATCTTAGACCGCTTGGTTTACTTCTCATTCTGGGTGATAATGATGACAACAACAATAACTAGGCTACACTGAGGGCCTGCTCGGACACATGCGAAGTGCGAGAACAGTATACGTAGGTACCATTATAATCCCCCTGTGATAGCAAAAGGCCTAGCAGTTAATGAATTCACTTGCTCAGGGTCACAAAAAGCTAGTGAGTGGCAGGTAGGATATGAACCAGGCCAGAGCCCACCTTCCTAACCACCAGGCTATAATTCCTTCAATATGGTGCTTCCTAGGACATAAAATTGAAATGCCAGCACTGTATTTGTTAGGTGTCATTTTCGAAAGAAAAAAGTATAACAATTTTTTTTTTTTTTTTTTGCAAATGACACTTCAGTGATTGAAATAAAGTGAGCTGCCTCAGCGTAGCTCAAAAAACGTTCCTTCATCTGTGAAGGATTTCCTAACTTCTTTTCTACTCAGATTTGCCCTTTCCCTAATCTATCCTAGCTCTTCGTTTGTGTCTGACGCAGGTAATTAATCATATTTTGACTTATTTGAGAAATAAGACATCTATGCATGCAACTCTCATGCAAGGCAGAATAATGACTGTTTGAACAGAA